>OVAN01004416.1:0-13689 GCA_900406275.1 Anastatica hierochuntica
AATATCTTAACCATTTTAGATCATAATTAATGTCACTATTAAATAAAAAGATTTTTTTAGAGATTTTTATTGGCTAATAACTCCTCATAATATAAAAAAAATATTATATTTTTTAATCAAAATCTTTTATTTTTGGACATCATCAAAATCTTTCAAACCAAAATATTTCTAATTTTTTTATGTTTGAATACTTTTGCAGAATTTAAATGAATCGAAACACTAAATCATTCGATTTGATTTTGGTTCATTTTTAATCTGAAAAATCAAAAACTAAATATTTCAAAAGTTACTAAGTTNAAGATGATTTGTGAGTGAACTTGTTCAGCCTATTTTATACTTAAAAATTTTTCCTCTTCAAAATCTTTACAACCGATGTGGGACAAACATTACACCAATTTAAATATCTTATGCGAATCTCATTTATTTAAAATTACCAAAAATAAAATATTCATTTATTGTTTAGATTTNTGTTTAGATTATATGTATAAAATCATTAAATATCTTAACTAATTTAAATCGCACTGGCTAGTTACTCCCCCAAAATTCTCTCTGGTTGACATCTCAGCTTACGAATTCAAAATCTTCTCAAAATGTCTCCTCAATTAATATATAGAGATTACTATAAAAATATATGAAGTTTTTTCTTTTTTATTCGCTTCAGGCCCCAAATAGTTTTGGCACGGCATTGTTTATACTCCTCTAGTAAACAATGAGGAGGCCAATACTCTTGCCAGACAAACTGTCAGAGAGTCTGTAACATAGGAAGTCTAGGGGTTGATTGTTTAGAGTTTTAAATACTGTAACTGTAAAGGCTTTAAAATAAAATAATGCTGTCAAAACTTTTACTTTAAAAAAGAAATTGTGACTTAAAAAAAAAAGTTAAAGCAACATATTATTGACTTTAGAAAAAACTAACGTAATAAAAAGAAAATATAGAATATATGCTGTGAGAAATTTAAGGAGAACTTTAAAAATGTTACAGTGTGATTGAAAAAAATTAAGCTTTAAAAACTGTAAAAAAAAATAAAGTTTCTACAGCCAAACACCAATCCCACCTCTAGTAATGAAATTTACATCGAGTGACAAAAAAAAAATCTTAACTATATTTGTAAATGGCCTAACGAAAGTATGGAGAACCAAACTGCTATTAAATCTCCATAATTATATTGTTAATAACTCTTTTTTTTTTTGTTCAACAATTATACTAATGTTAATAACTCTATCTGACTCAAAAAAACAAGAATTAATGTCGTCTTCTTTATGGTCGATCTAATTACTTTTACTTTTACATAAATTTCTTATTTATAATAAATTTATTAATTTTCATACTTTTAGGTATTTAACCAAAATAGTTTATACTTCAAAATTTAGAGAATGTTTATGTATGTGTCAAAAGCAAATGAATAGTAAAAGGTAGGCCAACAAGCTCTAGATCGAGGGTGGTGGGTAGGAATGATTTAGACCATTAATTTCTAACGGTCTTGTGTATATTTTAATGATAAAACACAGTTTTATTTTAATATTCAAATTGATAAATTAAGCAAACATCTATTTACAACATATATAACAGTTGACTTTTTTCTCGTCTTTTCCTTTTCTTGGCGAAAATGTCGTGTGCCTATAACGCTGTAACCTATGTGTTGTTTCATCCTCAAAGCCACTTTGATAGTGGAGCCAGTTTCGTACGTGAATACTTTAACCGGTTAGGTTTCGGAAACAAACCTAGTTTGATCATAACTTGATTATAAAATAGCCATATATAATCCGTTTAAACCTAACAAATATATGAAACATATCCAAAATCGAGACAAATTTAATATGTAGCTCTTACTAAAGTGATTTATACAAAGGCGACCAAAAGAGAGATTCGACAGGAATAGTGATCACTTTCCCCGCTCGCCGGTCCTCCGAGTCTCCATCTCTTACAGTCCCTCCTCAACTCATGAGGAAAAAAAAGCACCCATTAAACAAAAAAAGATCTCCGCCGAAGGAGCAAATCCAAAGCTCAACCTCGAAATTACTTTCATCGGAAGGGACTTCGCGGCAAAACCAGACTTCCGCAGGATCTGAGTGTCTAATTGCAAACCCCATGGCCTCAATCGAAGCAACTTGTGCTCATTCTGTTGTTCTAGAGACGGAAATGGCCATCGCAAAAACCCTAGATTTTAAGCTCGATCAAATCAGATCTACGGGAAAGCTTGTTATCAACAAAGTTCACGGTGCCCAGACTGCAGCAAAGCAAGCAGGTCTAGTCGCTAAAGAAAACCCATAACAGTTAGGGCTCAGGCACGGATCTTGATGTCCCCTCAACCTCTGCGAAAGCTGCTCAGCCAGCAGACCCAACTAAGACCACCAAACAGACACTAGACTCATGGTGTGTTCTCTTCAAAGAAAACTCCAAGAGATTGGAGAAGAAAGGCGATGGATTTATTCGCCTGTCAGGTGAAGCGTAAGTGAAGATACCAAATGCAGTGATTGAAAAGAACAAACACTCATGGGATGAATTTATCATCGGGCAATTCTACTCATATCTGTCGGCGCAAAATACTGTCCATGCCATTGTCAACGGAATCAGGAGTGAAAACTTCTGAGATACAACGGTCTCAAAAATGGAGAGCTTCTCTTATCTTTTCAAGATTCCAAATGCTCAAGCCCGAGCCAGAGTCCTTGCCCAACGATTGTGGCAGATCGAAAAACAAACCATGATTGTCGATAAATGGGAGCTTAGAGTTACAACGGAGAAGCTTGAACTTACATATGCACCGATTAGGCTTGAACTCCGAAAAGTCCCTCTCCAGTTTTTCAATGATAGTTCTCTAGAGAGAATAGGAAGTCTAGTTGGTGACCCAAGGTTCCTTCTGTAATAACCCTCACGAACGGATAGAATTTTGGTCAAGTGACCGGATGGTGAGAAGCGGAAAGCTGAGTAAGCTACTTGGAAGAATGCAAAAAATTTTAAGTTGGAATCGGAAGGAAGTAGTAGCACGAATGGATTCCTTAGGAAATTTAGTGGATTGGAAATGTCGACGGTTCGGCCTAAAACATCCTGGATGATCGGGAAATATGTCGAGAAACTTATTCTTAGACCATTAGAGGAAAAATAGCCTTGGGAATAAATGGTAAAAATATTTCCCGAGAAAAATTGAATTTTTCTCGAAAAATTATGCTTCTCGAATGCCCGACGTATTTTCGGCACGTTCGAATTCGCGTAACGATCGTTCCGGACGATCTGAACGATCGGGCACTGAATTGTACGATCAGGAAGATGATGCAACTGCTTGTCATTGTTAGGAGGCACGACAGCTGTGTGCACAGCTGGTCTGGCGAGTGTGCCACTAGCGTGCCAGGTGTCGCCAAAAGGAAGCACCTTAGTGTGCACCTGGTGACTCATCTGTTGGTGTTTGGTGCCTATAAAAGCACGTAGAACACACAACATTATGAGTTTTTCTCGTGCATTTGAGTGGTTGAGAGAAACTTCACTGTGCCAAGTGAGTTCCCGGAGAAACTTTTTCGTGCTCGAGCGTGTTCGTACCGAGAGGCATCGTGCACCACGATCGGGACCTCTTTTTCGGTAAGCTAGTCATCCGAAACCATGTTTTCCTCGTGCACTTAGTTAACCGATCGTGTATCTGATTATTCCGATCATGCATCCGACTGTGTTTATTGTCCGGATACTCAAGTTAACTCGATTCCGACCAAAGACTTAGGGAGAACGTGATTGGGAAGTTACTAAATCACGTTCGGGAGCTGCCGAGTTATCGTTAGACTTTCGGTAAGGGTTTTTCTCTCTGTCGGATGTTCGGTTAACCATTAGTCATGGACTGGATTAGTTCTTAAGTGATCAATATTTGTGTATCTAGATTTGTGCCGTGGAGGAACTTGGCCAAACCAGTTTGTGGGTTTCCCGACAAGAGCTAAACACTCGGTAAGCACTCGAATCACCCGAACATTGATTTTCAAATAGTTTTCCCCGAGCAAAACCTGCTGAATGCTTTTACCCGACCATTAACGTTGTGTATCCGATTTTTCCGATCATAGGATTCTCGCGGACGATAGGATCGGCCACTTTCGGCCACTACTTTCTTAAGCCAAAATCGTGCCAGAGGTTAAGGTGAGTCTCGGTTAGGATTTATTTGTTGTGTGTGCGATTAGCGCCTGCAAAACAAGAGATTTTTGTGCTTTGTGTGATGCATGGTGATTGATGGCATGATGTTATGTGATATTCGTTGATTTTCGTGATGCATGCATGCTGTGAATGATATTGGGTTATATCGTCCGGGCTTCGGCTCGGAGGGTATAACATTTTAGTATATGTGATGAATTTGATGCATGATAATGGTGTTATATTTTCCGAACCTTGTTCGGACAATATGACTTGTTTGTCCCGGGTTCACTTGGTGAACCCAAATTTGATTGCGAACGGGTTCACTTGGTAAGGAACCCGTAATGTGAGCTCGGCACTCGGGTGAAGTGTCGGAAGAGTCATTGGTATCCACCTAGAAGTCATAACTTGTCGGGGATGTACCAAAATTAGTTCCGGCAAGTTATGTTGAGCACACTGATAGGGTTAGCGACCCTCGACCGGTGCGGGCAGGCCGCATGACGATGCGGCAAGTATCCGGGCCATTTGCTTTTTAGACTTTGTGTCTAGAGTCAAGGGGCGCAAGAAAGGATGTGGATTGATGGGTGGATTTACCAATGGCAAGGGGCAAGCCTCGACGATCCACCAGGATCAACCTCCCATGTAGGGTGGATGTGTGTTGCATTGCATGATATTTGTTGAGTGTTTATGTGTTCCAATGCATGATATTCGTTTGAATGTTCATAGAGGTTACTCGAATGGACATTATAATTGTTGCTTGAGTTCTATTATTGCACATCTCGTTTCGGTGGGATAGTTTAAACTGATTCTCACTGAGCAAATTAGTTTCTCATTAGACTCTTCGTTTTGCATGAAACCTTTAGTGGGAGACTTGGCGGGAGTGAAGGAGACGTTGTGACCGGTGTAGTTTTCTTTTCCTCTTTTTGCTAAAACATATGTTTGTAATATATAACGAACGGGTTTTGGAGCGGTAGGCTCAATGTGTATATGGTTTGTATGATGTTTAACACTTAACTTATATAATGTATAGAATGTTTAATAACTAAAATCTAAGTTTCACCTGAAACGGAGTCCTGGTCCGGGACGAACCAACTAGCGGATTAGTTTAGGACGGTCGGCCGAAGGCTAACTCCGCTAGGGATGTATGTTTGGATTTCGGGTTGGGAATTCTTGAATGTGTTTCAGAGTTCTTGATCCGAGGGTTTGGGCGTGCATCAGTAGCATCTCCGGTTTAGTAAAGGGTTAGCTTAATTGGTCGTACATGTTCTTGTTTGATTGTTGTGCAGTTAATTAAGTTGACTTTGACCTAGACCGTATCGGGGGTGTTACACCTTCACCCTTCAACAACAAACAGAACAAACCTTAAGGTTGCAAAAGCCTTCACGATTATAAATTCGCGAAAATAGCTACATGAAGCAGTTAATGTTCAATTCGAGACTGAGAAAATCAGAAGGATATTAGTTTTCAGTCCTTGGATGCCCCCAGTATGCGACTTCTATAAAGAAATTGGGCATAGCCTACGACGATATAAAAAGGCACCACTAACCTGCTCCAAGTGCAAATCTACAAGTTATTAGCTAGCGTCTTGTTCTCGACAAAACTCGCATGGCAGAGGTAAACAAAAAAAAATTGCTTCACATACTATTTGGAAAGTGAAGAGCAGTAAGCATCCTCAGGAAGCGACTGGTGAATCAGAGGGTTTGGATACTTCACCACCTCTTTCTCCTTTACCAAATAACTTGTAGCCACCCTCGCCTATAGCTAGTTCATCTTCTCGAGCTTCAAAAAGAAAAGAAATAACTACTGAAGAAGGTTATGAAAGTGTTATTGGAAGTAGTACTTTGGTTATTGGTCTTCGTAAGGAGGCTCTAGAAGTGCAACTTACAATTTTTCATATGACCTCGAACGTAGAGAATGTTGATAACTCCTCATCTGAGGCTCAGTTGGTTCTACAAGCTCTTTCAGGGACCTAGGCTCTGATGAGGAAAGGAAATTCACATTGGCCAGGAGTAGAAGGAAGCCAAAAGGCTTCCCGAGCAGGGGCTGCAAACACTAATTTCTTACGATTATGTGTACAAATATTTTTTGTAGGAATATAAAAAGTTTTTAACCTACCTACGCATTGGAATGGTTTTCTTAAATGGTTTAAGATTAACAAACCATCTTTTGGGGGTCTCATTGAGACACATGTTCAGCTCTCAAAGCAGAAGGGGATCATAGATAGTGTACTACGTGGCTGGTCCGTAGTTGGGAACTATGAATTCTCTTATCTAAGGAAAGTATGGGTCATATGGAATCCATCAGTTAAGGTCAAGGTTCTCTACAAGTCGCTGCAAATGATAATTGTGAAGTAGTTTTTTCGGGTGATTAAAGGATTGTGTCATATCTATTATCTATGCTTCTAACGATGATGCTCAAAGAAAGATGTTGTGGAAAGATATTGTGGATCTAGCAAATGATCAACGTGTCCAAGGCAAACCATGATCACTCTTGGGAGATTTTAATAAGATATTTACCCTAAAGAAAGCTTCAATCCTCTCTCTCTCAATGTAAACATGCCCACTCTGGAGTTTAAGAATTGTATATTAGATGCAAGCTTAAAGGACATGAACTTCCTTGGGAATACGTTCACTTGATGGAATAAGAGATGTCAAACTCCATTAGTAAAGAAGCTAGATAGGATACTTGTGAATGAGGAGTGGGGTGTTCAGTTTCTCTGGTTTTGGGTTTTTTCGGAGAGCTGATTTCTCATACCATTCACCAGGTATTATAACCCTTAACCTTGCATCAAATGGTGGCAGGAAATCCTTTAAGTTTTTCAATTTTCTCCAGCAAAATGAAGACTTCCTGCCTTTCATAATGAGTATATGGTTCTCCACTTCGGTTCAAGGCTCTGCATTGTATAGGTTGTCGAGGAAACTTCAAGCTTTGAAGAACCCGATCAGGACTTTCTGTAAGAATAATTATTCTAACCTGGAAAAGAGGGTAGTTGAGGCCCATGATGATCTTGTCAGCCAGCAAAAGATCACTACTCTTAGATCCAACAAGGCATGCAGCAGAACTCGAAATACAAGCATCTCTCAAATGGAATAAGCTTGTGCCTGCAGAGGAATCTTTTTACAAGCAGAGATCTCATGCGAAATGGCTCCGAGAAGGGGATAGAAACACCAGGTATTTCCATAGAATGGTAAAATCAAGGCATGTTATCAATATGATTCATTTCTTGATTGATGATGAGGGAATAGGATTGAGACTCAGGATGGAATTCATAATATTTGTGTCACATACTTTGAAAAGCTAATCGGTGCAGAACAAGGTCCAACCCGGTTTGAACACTCGAATTTTGTATCACTTCTGCACTACATATGTTGTGAAGCTAAAAGAAGGGTCTTAGTTGCTACTTTTACCAGAGAAGAAATCAGAGCTGCCTTTTTTGAATTGCCAAGAAACAAAGCAAGTGGTCCAAATGGTTTTACTTATGAATTTTTCATGGGAACTTGGAGTATAATCGGCCCTGAGGTAACCTCATCAATCTTAGAATTCTTTGACTCATGGAACTTGCTGAAACAATGGAACGTGATAGATCTGGTCTTGACACCAAAGATTCAGAGCGCAACAAGTGCTAATTGTTGGGAGTATTTTGGACCTTGGGAAATCTCTTGGGTCTAGAAGCAGTATGACAAGTCTTAGCCAAAAGCAGGGGAATGCCGAGAAGCAAGAAGCAGGAAGCCAAAAGTATGCCTCTGGCAAGGAACCCGGAAGACTCTTCCACCCAAAAGAAGAAGCCTAAAGGAAAAAGGAAATATGCCTAAATATCTAAGGATATATACGGTTTTCCTAATTTTAAGGGAATAATCATCGCCAAAGCACTATAAATATGAGACCTAAAGGTTCATACAAGACATCCACCAAAAAATCCTAGAGACTAGACATTAGATTAAGAGAAACTCTATCTTTGTACGGGTTTTAACACCCAAATCGCATTGTACTTGATTCATCTTGATCAATATACAACATATTTCTCTATTTCCTTATTTATCTTTATTATCTCTTGCTTCCGTAGTGCTATCAAAGAACTATCCCAAAATCATCTATAACACTAACGAATTCATGCCTATAGCTTGCCTCAACACAAGTTATAAAGTAATATATAAATTGTTGGCATCCAGGCTAAAATTTGTACTCCCATATGTAATTTCTCATGAGCAAACAACTTTCCTGTCAGGCAAATTATTGGCGGAAAATGTTCTGATAGCATCAGAGATCATTCATGGCTATCATTGGAAAAAATTTGAACTGAGGGCAATGCTCAACATAGATCTAAGGAAGGTCTTTGATACCATTCAATGGGACTTCACCTTAGGGATCCTGCGAGATCTTCAACTGCCAGAACAATTCATAAATTGGATTACTCTCTGCATATCAACTCCCACGTTCTTTATCATTGTAAATGGACAGCAAAGTGGTTTCTTCAAGAGTAAGAGAGGGTTAAGGCAGGGTGATCCGTTGTCACCCTATCTTTTCATCCTTTCAATGGAAGTTTTCAGCAGGCTATTGAGATATCAGTATGAGTCGGGTTTAATTGGTTGTCATCCATGGACTACAGAACTTCGAATCTCTCATCTTCTATTCGCGGATGATATCATGGTTTTCTTTGATGAAAATGACAACTCTTTTTCACGCGGGCCAATTTGGCTATGAATGCACAGAAGACACAACTCTTTCACGCGGGCCTGAACCAGATTGAATCCTCTAATCTCTCTGATTTTTAATTCACCACTCGTACATTTCCCATCGGATATCTTTGGCTTCCTCTTATGTCCATAAAATTGAAGATGAGTGAGTATACTCCTCTCCTGGATAAGATTGTGAACAAGCCTAAATCATGGTCAATTAGGGTCTTATCTTATGCAGGGCGTTTGCAGTTAATAACATCTGTTATAAATGGACTGATTCTTTACTGGACATCTGCTTTCATATTACCAAAAGGGTGTATCTTAAAGATTGAATCTCTATGTTATATATTCCTACGGTCTGGGGACGTGTCTTCATCAAAGGGGATCAAAGTTGCCTTGGTCAGCTATATGTTTCCCCAAACTAGAAGGAGGACTCGGTCTCTGCATGTACTTTATGTGGAATAAGGTTCTCTGTTTAAGATTGTGTTGGTTATTATTTTCCAGAGCGGATCTTTGTAGGTAATGTGGCATCAACGGCACGACCTACATTTACATAGTTTTTGGTCAATAGAAGAGAAAGTGAATGATTCGTGAAACTGGAAATGCTTGTTACGGTTGAGACCGCTTGTTGAAAAATTCATATGTTGTAGCATAGGAAGTGGAAATCGGGCAAGCTTCTGGTATGACAATTGTTCCCATTCGGATCTCTAATCACCCGTGTACACTCTGAAGCTTTAGTCAGTGAAGTGGTTGGCTCTAACGGGTGGCTTCTACCCCCCCCCCCTCCCGCCAGANGGAATGAGAAGTTCTGTTTCAAGCTTACTTATCAACCATCAACTTATCGTTGAGCTCCATGCCTCCAGATTCATACTTTTGGAAGGTAGATGAGGTTAAGCTTAAAGTTTTTAACTCTAAGATTACCTGGGAAAAGCTGAGGGAGAGACATGAACCAAAACAATAGTCAACATTAATTGGGTTCAAGGGTCCCACGCAAAGACACGCTTTCCACATGTGGTCAGCACAACTTGATAGACTGCCAACAAGGTAAAAAATGACACAATGGGGAATCCAAGTAAGTTTTATATATGTTGTTTGTGTTATGAGTATGCAGAATCCAGGAACCATTTGTTCTTAACATGCAACTATAGCCTGGAAATCTGGAAAGCAATTTAAGAAGGATTGAGGATCATACCATTCATCATTTACTCTTGGGAGACCCTCATTACATTGACAAGACTAAGCTTTACAACAGCTCCTTCTTTGCTGAGAAAGATAGGAGTACAATCATTACAATATCAAGTTTGGAAGCAAAAGAACAATATCATCCATAACACCACGGCCTTACCCGCATCGTCTATCTTTGGCAAAATTTACAAGGAAGTAAAGAGCACAATCATGGTGCATCGGCATCAGAAAGGCTTCACAAACCTAATGGCCATGTGGCTTTATTAGAATCTCAGTTAACTTCAAAACTTTCTTATTGTTTAACCTTGTTTTTTAGTTTTTTTGACAAGACAAAAACCTCTTTCATTCCATAATGGTATTTACAATTTACCAAAAAAAAGTGATCTATACGTTATGGAACGAGTATAACAAATAGATCTATGCTCATTGTGCTCTTCTCAACAAGAGTCACGAAATCATCTATTGTTCGAGTGTCCTTTATACTTTGAAGTATGGACCAAGTACACTCCAACACTACACAAACACACACTCCAATATTGTGGGAATGGACTTGGTTGCGAAATCCTGGCTTGAACAAAATTCGAAAAATCTTTTGCTTCTGATTTGACACTCTAGAATACATTTGTCAACTGTCCTCAACTCATCGCAAATTGACATATGAACAAGAAAAAAGCATCAGCCATTCTACAAGCTTGGTTCATCGATACTATCATTCCCCAACTAGGGATTGATTTTGATTCACTTCATTCCTTATGTATTCTTTGTACGTTTATTTTTTGTCTGGCTGCAATAATATATCCAATCTTTTTATGAAATGAAAACCTTTTACGGAAAAAAAAAATCTCCATCAACCATCACATTTCCATTATTTCTCTTCTTTATTTTCAAGTAATAATTCTTTAAAATTGTTAGATGAAACGGTAGTAAATGACGATGAATTTTATAATGGGTTTTTATCGGCATTAGAGAATAAAAATTAAGACAAAAGAGAGGAGAATGGGGAGGAGGAGAGAGGGACGTGGCCTATCTGAAGACACTGACAACTTTCGCAATTTCAACGGTCGACGGCGACACCCTATCCTACTCTTTCTATGCATTTCGTTTTCTTTTTACTAATTTTCTTTGGTAAATATATTTATTATTTCCTATTTCTTTATAATAATATCATTGTAATTAGTTATTTAAGATAAATTGCAAATGATATTCGAGAAAAAAACTTTAATTAGATTTTTATTCTCCATAAAAATATTACTATTCGCTCACATAAAAATACAACGTTACACACTATATAGGCTGGAGATTTTATCTGAAACTCGCACTCTATCCGAAATATCCGAACCAGAAAGATATTCAAACGGATCTTGACCTTAAGTATTTCGGAATTCGGATAATATCCGAATTTGATCCGAACCCAAACGGGTACCCGAAAAACATGAAGATCCTGAAGAACCCGAATCCGAATCTGAAACCTAATAAGTAACCGAAGATATCAAATACTCAAAAAATATCCAAAATATCCTATAAAATACTTTAAAATACCCACAAATACCCCAAATATCTGATAAAACCCAAAAAATTCGAGGAAAAAACTCGAAATATCCGAAAACCCGAAATACCCAAAAAACCAAAATAGTCGAACCCGAATATCCAACCCAAAATTACTCGAACCCGCAGCTACCTGAACCAAAAACTAAAATTACCAAACAAGTTTTGTAGAGTTGGACCCGAACCAAACCCAACCCAAACACGATCGAATATCCAGATGCCCGGTCCTACTAAATATTTGATTTAAAGTGCTTTTGGTTTTTTCCTTCTTATTTCTTCATTTTCTTACTTTTTATTACAAAACTTCTCTTTTCTTATTTTGTTTTTGTTGTTTAGAAAAATGGTTTGATTAAACTTTTTTTTCGTCGTCTGTAACGTAGTGGCAAATAGTTTCTCTCACTATAAGCAGTTACATGGTTTGATTACACAAAAATTGATTTTTTCTACATATGTCATAATTTAGATTTTTAAAATCGGATATATATATATATACATATATTTCAATGAAAGTGAAAATTGTGTTACATATTACTTAATTAAAGAATCATAATTCCTTTCTTATAGTAATATTATTTTATGAACTAATGTTTCTATTTTTTTAACACCCAACTAATAAATCTCCAATTTTTTTTATGTAGTATCCCCATAACATATTACTAAATGGAATAGTATTCTTATTTTATATTTGAGTATTTATATAAAATTTATGTATGCGTAAATGAAAATTTTTAATTTATTAGATATTTGATTATTCTAGATTTTTACCGACAAAAATAATATTATTTTTACATCGCATTACTATTTTGTAAACTAATATTGTCAAATTCTTTTCCACTCCACAATCATCTAACCTAAGCCTTTGAATTTTTCATTTGATTATTATCACCCCCTAATATTACACTTTTGCATTTAACTTTAATTTAATAGTTTTGTAAACTTAAATTTCATGTGTCTTTTACTTAATGTTTGATGTTGTTACTTTTGTATATCCGTAAAAATAGTTTGTCTATAAAAAATAGTCTTTTTATGTTTCATGTTTTATGTTATATGGTATATAGTTTTTTTTTTGGAATTTTTAGTTGATAATATGGTGGACTTCTATTATTGGTGGTGTTTTCATATTTTGTTACTAATATACAATTATTAATTTTTTTTTATCAACCAAACACTAAATCAGATAGTCATTCCGTTGTTGGTTGCCCAACTCGGAAGAGAAGAATCTACAGAGAGAAAAATCATAATGAAAACTACGGGAACCTCGAACGAGGTTTTCTGCTTGTGCATTCGTTGTGCGTGTGATTTTAGATATTGTGAATCCGAGGAGACGATCACGAAGACGTTGGAAATCTTGGATGTAGGTATAGAAAGCTGGCCAGTCGTTTGGATCCTGCAGAATCGTAAGTAACTCCTGGCAGTCTGTCTCGAAAATCTGGCAGTCAAATCTTCTAGATATCAACTCTAACATGGCCCCCAGAAACGCTTCCAGTTTTGAATGCAAAGGTGAAAGACTTCGGCGTAGACATTTTGCGCCGACTAGTACCGCCGAATCATCCCTATCAAGACACACCCACCCTAATCCAGTAAAAGGTTCCGACTGCTTCCACGATCCATCTATACGACAGCGCATACCAGTTGATCGTATGCCCTCCATAGCCTCGCCATCTACACCCATTGAAGGAGTATATTGAGCTTCCTCCCAGGCCCTCATTTCAGTCTCTGCATCTTTCAAAATATCCTCAACTTCTATTTGGAGTCCCTGGAAAACCTTTTGATTTCTTGCCTTCCAAATAAACCATAAGACCCAAGGGTAGAGAGCACCAACTTTCTCCTGGTGCCTACAAGGATTTCGCGAAAAAAGGTAATCCATATTGGAAAATAGAGAACATGTTGGAAATTCCTCACGTTGTGTCGGATGTCTACTAAAATTCCAGATATACCCAAGCAAACCACATTCGAAGAAAACATGATTGATAGTCTCCTCATCGAGACCACAACGTTTACACACAGTATCGCAAGGGACCCCCCTTCCAATTAATGTTGTCGTAACAGCCAAACTCCCGATAATAATTTGCCAGAGGAAATGTTGAATTTTCAGTGGGCACTTTAACGTCCATGGGAATGCTTTCAAATCCTCCAAGCCCGGTCCCCAACCGTTGTTATTAATCCTTTGTATCGCCTCCA
>OVAN01004416.1:13736-25934 GCA_900406275.1 Anastatica hierochuntica
ACTAAACCATCTTGAGTTGTGGTCCGGCTTGGTTGGATACCGCGAACTAGCCTTATATCCTCTGGTTCCATAAATTCATGTAGAATTGGCAAATGCCACTCCCGCGTGAGAGGATCAATCAAATGTTGTACTTGTAACCGGGGGTGCCAAGCACGACCTCGGCCTCTCGCCGGTCTGGGAACTACATCTGGTATCCATGGATCATGCCACACAGATGTATTGATTCCAGAGTCAATCCTTATCCTAACCCCTTTTTGTAATAAACCTTGTGAAGATAAAATACTCCTCCACCCAAAAGAGGGTGAATGTGGTTTTTTAGCATTTAAGGGATGCACTTTCCTGAAATATCGACCCCGTAATACTCTAGCAACCAGCGATCCTGGAAACTGTATTAGTCTCCATAATTGTTTGGCCAATAAGGCCGTATTAAAATCCTCTAGAGGCTTGAAGCCTAAACCTCCTGCCTCTTTTCGAATGCATAATTTGTCCCATGCAACCCAATGGAGACCGCGGTTACATCCATTCGATCTACAATTATTAATTTCAGTTTCATTTTTTTATTATATTGTAAGAATAATATTACTACTGAAATAATATTATCTAAGAAATATATGATCGTTTTAAAAAATTTAAAATATGTTTAATGGGAAAAATCAACTTCTTTTTTCGTATTTACGTTTTTATTTAATATTTTAAAATGGTATAAATGTAAATAAAGAGTTGAAGATAAAAGATGATAAAAAAAAAAAAGTTAGGTTAATTAGCTATATAACCAAATTGAAAAAACTATTTAACAATATAGCACTCATATAAGTTAAATTAATAAATTGACTAACTAATTCATTTGACAAATACCAAACAATCCTTGTTGTGGGTCCCTCGTTTTAGTTCTTTATTATTTTTTGTTTTGCTATATATTTTATTATTTTTTAATTATTTAATTATTTTATAATTTTTTAAATTCTCTTCAAACTTCAAATGGATTCCAAAACTCTTATAAAAATTGAAACAAAATTTGAAGTACACCAAAAAATTTAACTTCTCTATTGGATGTATTTTGAATTTTTCAAAACGGATTGATATTTTAAAAACAGTCACAAATAAAAAATTCATAAGATATTCCAACAATATATAAAATAGTCACACTATTTTTTCTGATATTAACAACCATCATATATGTAAATATAAACTCAAGAAAATTTAAAATTTGGTAATATAATACTAACTAAATGTAAAAAATCACATAATCACACAATTTATAAATAATATAACAAACTAAATTAGGAAATGTAGTGTTTCACATTGAAGGTGAAATGGTCAGACTATTTAAATAAATCATTTCTCTTTTTACATTGAGGTCAATGTCCAAAAATTCAATAATTATAAATATAGAAAATGCAATGTAATTATACATATTGCATAAATGAACTTATAATTTAAATGAAATGTGAAAGTTTAAATTATAATGGAGTTAGTTTATTATAATAGTGGGAATAACTACTAGAAGGGTGATCACATATAGGATACATAATTAATTAATTGGAATGCATAAATTAATTATATATTCCAAAAAAAATAGGTTCAAAGATTTTAGAATGAAAAATTCAATATAAAAATTCAGAGCTGAAAAATAAAATATGGTTGTGATATGTTTGAAATAATTAAACTATTTTGTATCAATACGACTATTTGGAACGTGTATGGTTTTGGATTACCAAAAAAATCAATTAAAAAAAATATGTATATAATTGTTAGTAGAGAAAAATGGGAATAATGACAAATAATATGGATTTGTCTTATTCACTAGTTACTTTGTTAATTAGGTTTTTTTTGGTTATGCACCCTAAATTCCTTTAAAATTTTACAAAGGAAAAAAAACCCCAGTAACTCATTCCACTCACTAGGGATGGGCATTTTGGTTCCTCGGGTTAAGTTCAGGTCGGTTCCGAGTAGTTTGGGTCCACTAGGAACCATTTAGGAACCGATTGAGTTTCGGGTTGATTTCAGTTCCGGTTCGGGTCGATTCCGGTTCCAGTTCGGGTCTGGATCCGTTCGTGTCAGTTTTCAGAATTTTGAAAGGAATCGAGGACTCGAAACCCGAAAAAACCCAAAAAATCTGAATTACCAGAATAAAACCGAATTACCCGAAAAAATATCTAGTAAAATAATATAAATATTAATTTATGAATATAATCATTAAAAATGAATATATATATATATATATATTCTAACTCCTTTTTCGTGACTGCGTGAGGCCGAGTCCGATTCTTATGATACTCTACTGCGTTGCGAACTCGTTGCGCGAATCAGTATCCGAATATATATATATATATATATTCAGTTCCTAGTTTAGTTTAGGTACCTGAAATATTTTAATTTTGTAACCGTTCGGGTTTTTCGCTAGGATTCGGGTCAATTCGATTCCATGTTATTCGATCCGGGCTCGGATAGGGTTTTCGGATCAAGATTATTTGCCCAACCCTACCACTCACCATAAATGGTATAGAGGACAATTGGCTTTGCAAATATATCGTTGTCGTTTTTTTTTTTTTTGTCATCGTAGCCTAGTGGCAAATAGTTCATCTCACTAGAGGCAGGTGCAGGGTTCGAACCCTGGTCTCGTGAGATGGATGCAGAGGTGGTGCAACCACTGGCCCACTTGCTCCTCTCTATCGTTGTCGTTTTAATAATGAAAATGTTATGTTAGATCGTAAAATAATAATTATTTTTAGGATACTGATCAAATTCACTCTTTATTTAAACCGGTTTCCAAATTTTGACCCAACGATATTGAACATCCATACAAAGAACAAATTAAAAATCAGTTAGTATTCATTTACATTATTTTCTTAATATCGACTTTTTACTTATATTTTTTATCACCAAGAGGTTCAAAACTCGTGGATCCGTAATTTTTTTGGGCATGGTCAAACTAGATCAGATGTTCGCTTTTGGCGAGTTAACTCTTCTTAAGGACATCCACATTGAAGAGTTCTCAATTGTGTTTTCAAAGGGTTTTTGACAATTAAAAATTTTTAAAAATAATAAAAATTGGAGAGGGAAAATGACATGAGTATCTCAAATGAGATAATCAAATTTCTCAATAAAAAACCCACTTAACAAATGTTTTATTATGATTGGTCTAAACATTATTTTATAGATTAAATTAATTATATAACTAAATTATATAAAATATATTATTATTTATATTGGTGAGATACTCACATGAATATCTCACCAATGCTAATCCTTTAAGAGCATCTCCAAAAGACTCTAAATCTTCAAATATGAAGCTTTTTGCTCTCCATTTGAAGTTTTGAGTAGTAAAACTTCATATTTGAAGTTTCACTCTCAAAACTTGAAATTTGAAGTTTTCTATTTTTATTTGCATTTTAGTCTCTACAATTAAACATTACATTTATAACTCTTAAATTTTTGTTATTTATGATTTCAATCCTTAAAATAATTATATCACATAATATTTAACTTTTGCACATATAAAAACTTTGAAATAAGACTTGAAATATTTTAAAACTAGACTTACACAACAACAATATTACATTAAAAAACTTAATAGAAAAAATGTTTTAAAAATTACATAAATACATAATTATTACATAAATTTAAATACTACAACAATACTACTGTAAAATTTTATATATACGTTAGTGTAATGTTTTATTAATTAAGATTTTGTACATGTGTTAGTTATTTCTAAAATTTTTAATAAATTTAAATGAATTATGATAAATATAAGTGTTATAATGTCAAACACAAATACTTTTGAAGTTAATTTTAATATTTTCTTTTGAAAAAGAACAACTCCAAACTTCAAATATGAAAATTGCAGAACTTTAAAATGAAGTTTCTTTTTGGAAGTACTCTAGTTCTAGTACAGTTTGGACTCGTGAACTTATTTTTATTTTGAAGGTCTTTTACTTAATAGATTAACAGTTTGTAGGTTACCGCATTTATCTTGTTAGCAGTGGGAAAACGTTATGAATGGTAATAACTATACATGATTGGTCTTGAAATAAATAATATTATATTGAATTAATAACAATGTTACATAATGTGCTGCGAGAATGGTACTTTTGTGATTAATTTGAAGTATGCAATATTTAGATTTAATTTAATCAAGATAGCTTAACAATCAAGATAAGCTTGAGCTATAGGAACAACCTAAAGCTCCTCTTTTTGTAATATATTTACAAACCTTTATCATGTATTGAAGTTTCTGTGAATAATATTGTGTTATATTCATAAAGAGATTGTACATGGTTCTTATATACAAGTAGAAGACTTAGGATCTAGGATCATATGAGATAACAAGTGATCTTATACAATAGATATGAACAATATTCTCTTAACTACTCAATACGTCCCCTCAAGATGGACGAATGGACGAGAGTCCAATCTTGGCTAGCATCGGAAGCAGTTTGGCGCGAGATAAAGGCTTAGTTAATGCATCGGCGAGTTGATCAACAGAAGCAACATGTATAACTTTGAGTAAACCAGATTGAACCAAGTCTCTAATGACGTGATAGTCAACAGCAACATGCTTCATTCGAGTGTGGAACACAGGGTTAGCACAGAGATATGTAGCTCCAATGTTGTCACAATAGATTGTTGGTGGTTCTTTAATTGAGAAACCGAGCTCACGAAGCAAGGAAACGACCCATTCAAGCTCACTTGTTGTATCCGAAACAGATTTGTATTCCGCCTCGGTTGATGATCGAGCAACTCTCTTTTGTTTCTTAGAAAGACCAAGCAACGAGATGATCACCAACATATACTAAATACGCACCTATAGAAGCATAGTTGTCCCGATCGCCTGCCCAGTCCGCATCTGAGTAGGCTCGAACAGTCATATCAACATGCGCAGAAAAGAAGAGTCCATGTGTATTTGTACCACAAAGATAACGCGCAACTCGTTTTGCCGCAAGCCAGTGCCCTTCTCTCGGCTCATGCATATACTGAGAGAGCTTATTAACTGCATAGGCAATGTCCGGTCGTGTAATAAGTAAGTACTGAAGGCTACCAATTAACAAGCGGTATTCAGTTGGATCGGGAAGCAAAGAACCCGAGTGAGCTGTGAGAGGCGGGTCATCAACCATGGGTGTTGAAACCAGCTTTGCAGTGACCATATTCATACGATGAAGGAGATCATTAATGTACTTGGTTTGCGTAAGAGTGATCCCTGCGGATGTTCGCGTAACTTCAATGCCAAGAAAATAGCTCAGCTCTCCCATATCTTTAAGAGAGAAACGAGCCGAAAGTAAGTCAACGAATTGATATATATGGTCTTCAGAATTCCCAGTGACCACGATATCATCAACATACACCAATACAAAGAGAGTAATGCCCGAAACATGAAGCGTGAATAATGATGTATCAGCCACAGAATTCTGAAATCCACATTCAAGGAGAAAGGTGCGAAGTGCAGTGTACCAGGCACGTGGTGCTTGCTTAAGACCATAAATTGCTTTGACCAACTTACAAACATGATTTGGCTTATCTTGATCAACAAACCCCGGCGGTTGTTCCATATAAACATCTTCCGAGAGATAACCTTGTAAGAAGGCATTATTAACGTCCAACTGTCTTAGCAACCAACCTCGAGCTGCGACTTGTCCAAGAACTAACCGAATAGTCGGATGCTTAACAACGGGACTAAATGTGTCAAAATAATCAATGTCTGGCTGTTGATTGTATCCTTTCGCAACAAGACGAGATTTATACCTCTCTACTGTCCCATCTGGATTCCTTTTTATACAAAATACCCACCGACATCCTACAAGATTATAAGATGGATCGTAAGGCACCAGCAACCAAGTACCAAATTGTACCTGAGAATTGATCTCTTCTCCCATAGAGTTGCGCCATCTATCATCTTTTAATGCTTGAATATATGTCCTCGGTTCTATATCATCATCACGAGAAACAACAATACTCAATGCATAACGAGGATTTGGTTTCAAAATATGATTTTTGGACCTTGTAACCATTGGATGATTATTGGTGATCTCAAGAGGAGGCTGTGACACATATGGGACCAGTGCCATAGACAAATTCTCATGTTGAGAAGAAGATGATGACGTGGGCATGGATGGAGACAGTGACGGTTCTGCAGAAGACGCACCCATCACAGACTGGTCATGCGACGGAGGAGCTGCTGATGATTGCTTAGCCATTGTCGAGGATGAAGAAGCATGGCCAGGGGACACATCACACGGTCTGGGAGTGAATGCTGGAGGAAGAAGAGTAATCGATGGAGAGGACTATGATGAAGGAAAACTAGGATCCAATGGCGGAGATGAAGAAGAGGAGGTCGAAGATACTGAGGCGAAAGGAAAGTTGTTTTCAAAAAAAAGTCTACATGCCAAGAAGCATATAGTCTCGATTTAACAATGTCATAGCATAGATAGGCACTTTGACTGAGTGAGTAACCTACAAAGACACATGGAGTAGAACGACAATCAAGTTTATGAGCAGAATATGGACAAAGCCAGGGATAGCAGAGACAACCAAAGACTCGAAGCTTAGAATAATTTGGTGATTCCTGAAAAAGAGCTTCAAAAGGAACACGAAAATTTAGTGGTGAACTTGGAAGACGATTAATCAAGTACACAGCAGTAGCAAAAGCAAAGGACCAATACTCCAAAGGCATATGAGCATGAGATAAAAGAGCTAAACCAGTTTCAACAATGTGTATGTGTTTACGCTCTGAAATCCCATTATGCTCAGGAGTATGAGGAGCCGAAGTAAAGTGAGAAATACCATTTTGTGAAAGAAACGTTTTGAGTGCTAGAAATTCACCCCCATTGTCTGAGTAAAATGTAACAATACGAGATTGAAAACGATTCTCAACAAGCTCCTTAAAACATTTGAATGTCTCAAAACTTGTGATTTGCGTTTAAGAGGATAGAACCATGTGTACCTTGTAAAATGATCAACAAAAACCACATAATATTTGTATCCATCAAAAGAAAGGAGTGGTGATGTCCAAACATCAGAATAAATGACCTCTAAGGGTCGAGAAGACTTGAGTGTGTTTGTGCTAAAAGAGTGTTTGTGGCTTTTGTTAATAGAACAAGAGTTGCATAACAAAGAACCCTGAATTTTATTAGAAAAAGGCAAAGAACATTTAGAAAGCACACGAGATAAAAGATCAAAGGACGGATGACCAAGGCGAGAATGCCATTCAATCATCTATGTTTTAATTGTAGAAAGCACTCGATATTGCGCAGAAGAAGACACAAAATCCAGCCATTCATACATCCCATCTTTAGTTTGACCTGTTTTGAGAAGTGTCCCCGTGGTTAGCTCCCTCACTTGAAACGACCAAGGATCAAAAGTTATAGAAACTCCATTATCCGCATAAGTTTGTCGTACAGACATTAGATTCTTTTCAATATGCGGAACATGAAGAACATTTTTCAAGACAATAGATCCAGATGATAGGAGAGAGATGTAGAACCAGTATGCGTGATCGGATGTCCCGATCCATCACCGAGAATCACAGCTTCATTTCCATGATACGGAGAGGACAAACTCAGATTATTTAGGTCTGAAGTAACATGATGGGAGGCTCCAGAGTCAAGCAACCAAGATGGTGCTTCGGCCGGGTGAGACATGGAGTTCATCGTAGTGGTATGATGAGATCTCGGCTGCCATGAAGTATGTGGTTGATGAAAGGGTTGAGAGTCAACAGCAACAACACGAAATTGAGGGCATCGTTGCACACTTTGACTCTGAACACCACACGCTTGACCCTTTCCCAAGTAAGGTCATGGCATACGTTGAGTTGAACTGTGTTGATATTGGTTCTGTTGCGACCGAGGTCCCTGAGAGTATGGCTGCCGAAAAACATTGTTAGGAGGACGAAAATTTGACTTGGATTTGTTTGTTACCATGTTTGCCGTGATTGGAAAAGACACTTGTGACGGAGAGATGAGCAGAGCAGCTTCTCTGTTCACTAACTTGTCCCTGAGCTCATCGAGTGTAGGAGGTGCATCACGGCCGTTGATCTGTTCAACGATTCCTCGATAGTCTTCACTCAAGCCGTCGAGAATATACTCCACAACATCTTCATGATCGAGTGGCTTACCAAGGAGAGCCAGGTGATCAGCTTTCGACTTAACAGACTGAATATATTCATCAATGGTACGTTCTCCTTTGATATTTTTCTTCAACTGTTCCTTGATCTGTTTGATATGTCCCCGTGAGGGTCGACCGTACATAGATCTAAGGGTGAGCCAAGCTTCCAAGGTTGTTGTAGCCGTGGAGATTACAGGCTGGAGAGAGAGAGCAACAGATCCTAGAATTGCTGCAAAAACAAGCTTGTCATGCCGACACCAAGCTGTGTATTGAGGGTTAGGCGTGGTGAGGTTGTTTACCTGTGTGGTTGGAGCAGGAATCTCAGCATCTTCGGTGATGAATTGCTTGAGATTGTGACCTTCAAAGAACAAAGTGACTTGGAGACTCCAAGTGATGTAGTTTGTTGTGGTGAGTCTCGTAATGGAGCTCATGTTGATGGAGTAAACAGGATACTGTGGATTTTCTGGGTTCACTGGTGCGGCGAGAGAGGTTCCTGAGGAGGTTGAAGATGACTCCATGATCGAGGGTTTTGTGTTTTATGTTTTTTTTTTTCCAGAGATCGTGAAACTCTGATACCATGTGAATAATATTGTGTTATATTCATAAAGAGATTGTACATGTTCTTATATACAAGTAGAAGACCTAGGATCTAGGATCATATGAGATAACAAGAAATCTTATACAATAGATATGAACAATATTCTCTTAACTACTCAATAGTTTCATATCAAAAAAAAAAAAAAAGATAGCTTGAGCTATTTAATTTGTTTCAATGTTGATATGTGTTTTATTCATTCATATCAATAGAATAAGACGTTGCACCAACAATAACTAGGTGTGTTATAAAACTGATTAGAATCTTTATTCTAAGCTTTGAAAAGCAAATTTTGTAGACTGATACATAGTGTTTAGTACGATGATTTCTGTCGGGTTTTTTATCAGCAAACATTGCTGTGTTACTGCAAAGCAATGTTGTTCCATCATAAACACCATCGAGACTCTTACGAACATTTAGCTTAGAATTTTTTTTCTGACATGCACATAAATCCAATTTATCCATTTGATCAATTTTCATTGAAGGTGTGGTTAGTTGGTTACTATAGAATGTGAAACAAAGTTGTAAATGAATCTGTTAAATCAAGAGAAAGTGCATTGACAAAAAAAAATCAAGAGAAAGTGCAAAACATCAAAAAGAGGAAGAAAAAACATAATGGTGCAAAGAGAGCTCAGAGGATTTCACATGGAAATAGAAATTTGCTTTGTTATTTATTGTTGCCACATTAACTAACTATCACCCTATATTTCATTTATTTTTGTTATTTTTATTTAATTTGGTCTAGACTACCACCAAAAAAAATTGTAATGCGATATTGCTATATATTGTTCGCATGCATTAGCATTACCATTAACAAACTCTCTGAAAGTCACATAAAACATTCCCATAATTTCATATCAAAAGATGATGAAAAAAAAAATTTATATCAAAAGATCCAAACTATTACTAAATCATTTTTTGGTAGTTGTTGACAAAATGAATCATTTGATGTTTTCATATCGAACAAGATATAATTAGTGAAACTAGTATATCCAAATACTACATGAATAGCTATAGGCAGTGACTAATCTAGAAATTGTGTTACCTAAGAGAAAAAAATTAAATAAAGAAGCATATAGTATAATACATAAACACAATGAAAGTGAATGATGGAAGGTATTGATCGGTGTTTTATTTAATATCCCATTCGACTACGCCAGTAATTGATCTTCCAAGAAAGTTCTATACACATAAATCTAATTATATACTAGTTTAAAGTGATAATAGAAAAGAGAAAAAGAAGATTAGATCTCGTGATTTGATATTTTCATGTCTTTGTGTACTAAACATGTTTAAACTAGTGGTCGGTATATCATTAGTTGTCAAATGTTTTTCTTTTTTTTGTTTTCTAATTGTTTAACGTTTGCCAAATGTATAATCTCCACCAACAAAGGGTCTCTTCGGTGAAAAAAAACCCTCTCACATTAACTACCACATTTTAGATTCAAATCACGGTGGAAAGAATTAACTAGCGAAAAACGAGTATTTTACCTCATCTTATCTCGTTATAAGAGAATTAAGAGTTCATGAATCGCAAATATTATTGTTATACAATTATTTCGGTTTACTTAAATGTCGATCTAGTAAAAAAATCTCTCGAATTAAAATTTGAACTGCGTTGGGAGAAATTGATCTGCTAAAAACGAATATCTTATTTAATTTGACCTCGAAGGAATTAAGAGCCAAAGGATCCGAACGTCCTTGCATGAATTGAAAGTAATAGTGTTGTTCGTTTGGCAGACGCAGCTTTCTGCGGTTGTGTCTGCGTCTATATTTTACATAAAAGTTTGTTCGTTTGATTGACGCAGGTATTGCGTCTAGATGTTGCGTCACGCGGCGAACGCTAATAAAACCAGCGTCTGCGTCTAACAAATAAACAACAATCAAACAAGATTGACGCAGCTGAAACAGCATGAAGCTTCATCTGCCAAACGAACAACACTAATATCATAATTAGTGTCATTAGCATGAACCGGAAAAAATGGTCCCGGAGAGAGAGAAGGAAGGAACGGGATTGTGGTAAATAACGGTGGGACGAGAAAAGTAGAGTAGGGAAGTGGGCATGTCTTACTCATTCGTTGTCCTCTCCTCTCTACATTTACTCTTTGTGGCCCTTACTGGGCCCATTTCTTCTCACCCCTTCTTATTTCCATTTTCTTTTAATTTATTTTTGTATATTTTTTGGGTTAAATATGTTATTTTTTGGGTTAAATATGTTAATTTATTTTTGTATATTTTTTGGGTTTAAATATGTTACTTTATTTTTCATCTTATGAAACGAAATATTAAAGTATAAACCTCGTATAATCACCAAGATTGAGCTGTGATCGTTACTTACTGTTCTTATTCCATATATGTTTGTGTGGGCCTTTGATACGAAAGATGTATATAGATTGCGTTAATCATGATCTTCTATAAAACACTTTTTATGTCATTTGATATGTTGTATGGTTATATCGGTTAATTGACGATTTTGTTTTGCGATATGGTATTATAAAATTAATTGGTACTATAGTTTCTATAATGATAATGGGATTTGAATTGACGAACTGAATCTTATTATGAGCCAAATATATATTTCAAAGAGTTAATAACCTTAAACTCATTTTACAAGCTATCACTTGTAATTAGTTTGTGATTTAATTTAGTTGTATTTAGCTACTAGTTAGTCGGTCTGCATAATATGCGGACATTAAACTTTCGTAAATTTTAGATTTGATATATTGAAATTTTCAACTTTCAAAATTTTCAACTGATATGATATCTTAGTTGGACCAAAGTTACAAAGTTTTGTCTTTTTTTTTTTGGAGCTTGTGTGGTTTGTTTCCTTTGTTTTGATGTTTAAACTTAAACTCTATTTGGTTCCGGTTTATTTTAATATAATCAGATGTTAAAAAATGATATCTTAAAATTTTTGAATTTAAAAATTTTAAACATGTAATTTTTATTGAGACAATACATTATTATATATATGAATTTAAAAATAGACTAGTGCTTATTCTATATGGCATATCCTGCAATAATTTTTTTTTTTTACGGATTTTAAAATTCGACTCCCGCAAAAAATATAATGATAAATACCATATTACTCCATTTAGCATGTCTTGCGTAAAATTGAATATTTTACAGATGTTGACATTTGACCCCGCTAGAAACTATAATACTAAATTTTAAATTGTTTTATTCATGACTGCAAGATTCATTATTTAGTAAATTTATTTTATGTATAGTTATGAAAAAGTAGAAGATATGACACTTTATTAGTTCATAACTTTGTATAAATTTTTTAGTAAATCAAAATATACAATATCTTAATAATTATTTAAATATAATAAATTTTATATAAAATGTAAAATTGATTTATTGAGTAACATTAATTTATTTTTAAAATTTATTTTATTTTAAGATATATTTATCTTATATCATATTTATAATTAAAAATTTATATATATATATATTATATTTTTATTAAAAGAAAATCAAATATATCAAATATGTTAAAT
>OVAN01004417.1:0-25932 GCA_900406275.1 Anastatica hierochuntica
GAAGCCCTGCTATGGGCAATGACAGAACTCCACAGTAGGAGGATAAGTTGTTAGATCTTCCAGACCGATTGTACGGAGCTTATCAGTATGATACACCACCCGGATGAATGGCCAGCCTTTCATACGCAACTTCAGGATTACCACTGTCTTTGGGGCCACTTACAAGATTTCTCTTTGACTCACATTCCCCGCACGGCGAATTCACGGGCAGATCGCTTGGCTCGCGGCTCTCGTCTTTTAAATCGTGATTATATTTTTGTAGACTCTTTTTCTCCGANTATGAAAAGATATTATAATTTGTTAAACTTTTATTAACCAATTACAATTGATTTGACTTTTTTATCTTTAATGAAATTACACATGAAGTAAATGTTTATTTTTAAATTGTACTTTAGTTTTAATAGAATAGATACATGAACAAGGAAAGACTATTTATTGGGGCGAGAAGTAAAAGACGAAGTCTTTCACATTACATGAAGAGATGGAAGCGTTGATTTGAGTAATGAGGATATTCACCAAAAAAGGGATCGTCTGCAAATATTTTGAGACAGACTATGCCGAATTGACTTCAACCAGCCAAAATCCAGAAGAATAAACAGTTTTCAGTACGTTCATCGAAGAATTTCAAGGTTTAACCTCATTGCTTTCGGATTTCTCTTTGATTATTATCCTTTATTCATTGAATGTACATGGCGATTGTCTTTTCCGAACCACTCGATATTTATCTTGCGAATATATTTTGGTAGACTATGTTCCCCTTAATTGGGCAATCAATTTGAACATTACTTTCTAATTAATGTTTGACTGACAAAAAAATAGTTTTAACAAAATAAATACTCATCTATTTTTGGCCAGTGTAGCATCAATTTTTTAAACAGAAAAGTTAACACAACTAAAAACTTATTTAAGTATTAATAATTTTTTTAAATAATAAATATTCAAAAAAATTTTAAAATAGAAAATTAATAAAATATAATGATATTTTTATAAATAATTAAACATATTAAAAATCATGCTACATATATACATAAAGAATTAGAAATTTAATTTTTTTTTATTTAGGTAAGCATATTAAAAATTAAATAAAAATACATAAAACTTATAAATATTAAAGAACATGAAAAATCAATGAAAAATAATAAATTATAAATTATTGAAAAATAAAAAAATAGTTAAAGTTGATTAAGATTTGAAAATTTATAAAAGTTCTTAAAATAAAAAATAAAATATATAGGAAAAATCAGAAAATATCTCTTACCTTAAAAAGAAATCAATAAAAAATTAAAAATAAAATAAAGATATATATGTTTCATTAAAATCTCTTTTACTTTTAACTTTTTACTTTTTCATATTACATCACTATTTCCGTATACACATTTTAAAATATGTTCTTTTTACGATGAAGTAGAAAAAAATGCTACATATACTTCATATTTTCCTATTTCATAGAAATGCAACATATCTTAAATGCACAGAAATAATTATTTTTTCATATATTTGGCTGAAGTGTAATTTTATTTTGTTGATTAGTCATAGATATGGTTTAATCAAGAAATGGTTTTTTAAGTTTTACAATTTTTAAGATATAGTTATTTATTTATTTTATGAACTTCAGTGAATTTATAAATTTAGGTGAAATTGAAATAAATTTTATAAATTTTAAGATCTCTAAATTTTAATCAAATTATATTAGTTTTTAATATTTTATATATTTCCTCTATTTTATTTATTGTCATATTATTTTGATATTTTAACTAATTTTTAGTATGTGTGTCTATTTTTAAAAAATTATTGGGATTTTTATTTTAATTTTTAATAAATTTTTCTTAGTTGTTAATATATCTGAATTTTTTATTTTTTTATTTTTTATTGGCTAAATTAAATAATGTGTACCTTAAAGACTCTTTAATGCATGGACGCACAAGCATACACTTGTCCTAGCTCTACTCTATTAATATGTGTTAATATATAAGATGGGGAGATGAGTGTTCATTCTTCATTGAGATCTAAGATCATTTGAACACTCTTTAGAATAAGAAATTTCTCTACCTTATATAACAAAAAGTCAAATATTAAAAAGAGGAGCAAGAAGAAGAAACTTTGTTACCAAAGAAGAAACTCTGTTAAAATACATGTCTTTAACGTTTCGTCTCACTCTTAGCTTGCTTACCTTCCTCTTCTTCTCTCTGGTATGTTAATCTCTTCCCATTTGCATATGGTTAATATAGCTAAATATATATATATATATATATATGCACACATGTGTATGTGTTTGTGTGTTTGTGATATGTATGTTTTATATTTGCCGATCGGATTGAATCCTGCAATATAACAACATAATTGGTACGCCGTAGCTGTAGCACACAAATTTACATAAAACTTGTGCATCATTTGTGGTTCTTAACACAACGTTAGAAAACATTTTCTCTTCTATCGGATAAAAAGTAACTAAATAGTATGAGAATCCATCCAATTAACAACATATCTCTCGAATAGCTTGTAATAAACATTTTATACATAAAAAGATTATGCATCATGGTTCTTCTTAGACCATCTCCAACCCCACTCCATATTTTACTCCAAAATGGAGTGGAAAATGGAGTAATGAACAAACAAAAAAGTGATTACTCCATTTTCCACTCCATTTTGGAGTAAAATATGGAGTGGGGTTGGAGATGCACTGTTAAGACGAAAAAGGTCTTCATCTAGGCAACATCTTTTTTTAAAAAGAAAAAGAAAATCTATAGCTGAAAATAAAATTCTGAATATTTTTGAAGATTTTGGTATTTACATGTTTTGAAATTGTTTTGTGTTTCTTGAATATAGTGGGTCGTGAAGGCGCATTCATCAAGAAAATTAATATCAATTAAGGAAAAAGAAAGTGAAGATATTAATCATTTGCTCAACAATGGTGAATTCGATGATCCTACATTATACATGTATTTCACACTTAGTGATCTTAAAGTGGGAACCAAATTGCTCATTTACTTCTACAAAAACGATCTTCAAGAGCTTCCTCCACTTCTCACAAGACAAGAAGCTGATCTCATTCCTTTCAGTAAATCAAAGCTTGACTTTCTTCTCGACTACTTCTCTATCTCCGAAGACGCTACTCAAGGGAAAGCTATAAAAGAGACTTTGGGACATTGTGATTCTAAAGCTGTTGAGGGAGAGCATAAATTTTGCGGGACATCATTGGAGTCAATGCTTGATCTTGTGAAGGAAACAATGGAGTCTAGCGTTGATCTCAAAGTCATGAGCACTAAAGTAATGACACCTACCCAAAATTCGATAAGCTACGCTTTGCATAACTATACATTCGTCGAGGCTCCTAAGGAACTTGTTGGGGTTAAGATGTTAGGATGTCACAGAATGCCATATCCTTATGTTGTCTATTATTGCCATGGACATAAAGGTGGAAGTAGAGTTTTTGAGGTTAATTTGGTGAGTGATGATGGGAAACAACGAGTTGTAGGACCCGCTGTCTGCCACATGGATACATCCACGTGGGACATGGATCATATGGCTTTTAAGGTGTTGAAGATGGAGCCGAGGTCAGCACCGGTTTGCCACTTCTTTCCTCTTGATAACATTGTGTGGATAACAAATTAATTAAAAAAATCTTAGTTATACATAATGCGAATCACTCACAGTGAGAATGTGTTTTATTATAAAAGAAAACCAAAGAGGAGAGCTTTGTTGGCTTTGGTACTGCCTATTTGATGTGATTTGCAGTTTGAAAATACTACTTGTAACATATATCCGTTTTGCAGTTTGGAAATACTACTTGTAACATACATCCGTCTATCATGCGTCTTAATGCAATATACAATGTAGTATCATTATACTATCTTTTGTACATATATCTTTTTAACTATGATAGCATATATAATCATATAGACCACAAACTTTCGAACACACATGTTCATCTAGTTTTTGATAGGAAAAATGATCTATTTCAACATGTACTATTTCAATCATGAATTTCATATATGTATAAACACACAATGAATTATCGTACCTGAACAAGTTCAAAATTTTGAAAAATAAATAAATAAACTTTAATCATTATGCTTATGACTTGACTGTAGCATAAGTTAGGTAAACGTTAAACCGACTATTAGCCCATTACCATGACATTACATAGACATTTCATGACCAAAATAACGTCGTTTTGGTTGTCTAAAGTCAACCAAACACAAGATTTAGATGTTTTTTCTTGGAAGCTAAGACGATGTCATTTTAAGTTTGGTTGAACTTTGACAATCAAAACGACGTCAATTTGGTCATGAGACGTCAAATCGATGCTACAATAGTTGTCCAGTAACCAGATTTAATGTTTAACTAACTTATGTTACGATCAACTCAAATTTCAGCATTATGATTAAATTTCATGTATTTTTTATTTTTTAAATTTGTTCAGGTATGATAATACATTATGGGTTTGTCCATGTATGAAAAGACATGATTGAAATAATACAAATTGAAATTGACACTTTCCCATTTTTGATATATACTATTTTTCAAGGTGTTTAGTATTTTAAGTAAGTATAAAATAGTTAAGAAGTAAAATTGAGATGTATGGTTCTAAAAAGGATTACATAAATATAGATTTAACATGACTACAAAGGATAGTTACAAACATTTTATACCAACAGAGGTATCAAGAGGTTTGGATATCTATAAGAAATATGGAGGGTACTTACGTAGAAGGAGCAAGTACGAGCTTGACGATGACAAAGGGAGGTACTAAGGTTAATGTGCCAGCTGACAACGCAAAAATCTTATGGCTGAAATATCAAAGTCTAGAGAGTGATCTTTACATTTGATACTTTGAGAGATTTACAAAAGAAGATCTTGTTAATGACCAAACAATCTTTCTTTTACTAAGAAAAATTTCGATTACATTTTGGTTATAATAGGTTGTACACAGTGGATCCTCGTGGATCAAGTGGTGGCCTTGCTATTTTATTTAATGATGAAATAAAACTTGATCGTCTCCATGCTAGCAATTTAATTATTGATGCCAATACCATTATTTATGGAATTAAAATTTCAATATCGTTTGTATATGGTGAGCCAGTAGCTACGAAGCGATATAAAATTGGGAGAAGTTAATACAAATATGTACACAAAGAACGACTTCTTGGCTAATGATAGGTGATTTAAATGATCTTATGGGCAACCATGAAAAGAAAGGGGAAAGTTTGAGATCAACGACATTATTTATACCCTTTAAGAAATCAAGACATTGTCTAAAATAGCACAAATCACAATTTAATTGCCATAAGGAAGTTTTTCAAACTAGTACACTTTTTCAAAATTATCAGCGTTGCCCTTCTATTTAGTTTTACAATTATATTCGTCTAAATAAAAAATTACAAATACACCGTTAGCTGTCAAACCATCTATGTTGTAGATCAACCAAAACTCTACCCTAACATCTGCGATAAATTTGTGTATATTTTGTCTCTGCAAAAAAAATTCTAGTGTAGATATGTCCTTCCACTATCATAATATCTGCAATAATTCAATGCACATTTTATCTAGATCTACAAATAGGTAAGGGCTGCTAGTGAATGATAAATTGCTTTAGGGTATCTCCAATGGTTGCCTTCATTTTTTTGCTTCAAAAGTGAGATTTACAAGCATAAACATTTGGTTAATATTTTAATAATCTTAGTAAATTAAATTTGTGATATCAAAACAAATAATTTTTTCTACATCAATTAAAAAATGAAACTTGAAGGACACATTTATAATAAAAAACATTCACCTTTGAAATATGAAAATGAATAGAGTTTCTTCAAATATGAAAGAACACTATTCGTTTCTTCATTTTGAAGGTGAAAATAAAGCATCATTGGAGTGATTTTTTCTTCAAAAATGAAGGAAAATTAAAAAATGAAGCACTATTGGAGATGGTGTTGAAGTCTGATGTATATCATTCGAAGATCCTTTCAAACTATCCCCTAATTGATCATAGACAAGTAGCATTTTGCTAGATCTGCTGGTGAATGGTAAGATGCCTTGATCGAATTACAGAACAAAATATGATGTATAAGAAAAGAATGTATGACTCGAAGATCCTCCAAATTATCCCCTAATTGACCTTAATAGACAAGTAGCATATTACACCGTAGATCAGAAGCATTAAATATGAAAGATAGTAGGTAAGCATCATCACACGTCAATCACTAAATTTAACAAGTAGATTAGTAACATGAACACAACCGAAGAAGCTGCAGTCACATTCTTCCTAGGCAGCACGTCTCCATCTATCTTATTGGTATCGACTAAGGTTTTGAGTCTACCAGTTTTTGCGTCATTCTCAACGTGAAGTTCTTTGAGGTACGTAACCTCCTTGTTGATGTTTTCCGTGTTGAGACATACTTTCTCCATGGTATGATGATCATGATCATTGTTATCGCCAGTCATATCTCCCAATCTAAGTCTATCCCGAGGTTCTTTGATTTCTTTCCTTAAGTAAATAGGATCACAAGTGATTGTCTCGTCCAACACTTTCCATGTGTGAGATGTTCATATACCCTAAACGTACATACATCAGAAATTACTTACATTAGTGTTACATATTCACATGAGATACATAACTAATATGGGATATACACCTGATATGCAACTGTAGTATCTTCTTAAAAATACACTATCCTTGGTACAGTGATGCATGTTGCCATGGTAATTGATCCACCACACAGACAACGCGTCAGAATGCCAAGTAGATTTGGTTTCGAACTAATACAACTTTTGTCATCACTGCATGAACCTACCGTTATGACCTCCATTTTCACCACTGTAACAAAAAGATTAACCATTCAAAGAGAAAGATATTGACAAATTGTGTAGAAAACATGTATAACCATTAAATAGAGTTTTGAAAACCCCAAAACTGACTCGAGATTTTTAAAAACTCTGATTTTAGCCATGAAATAAAACAGAGTAATTAAACATAAAATCCATAGCACATAGGTCGAGTGACATTACAAACGACATCAAGTATCCAGAGTCTGAAACTTTGATTTTGTTGGAGATAAATTAAAATTGGAAAAAACCTAAAAGAAATCTACAAAATGATACTTTGCTAGTTTTAACAAGTTAGACTTAAAGCGCAATGAGTCAATAAGGCTCAATCAGATCTCATGAGCGAGTCCATCAACTACGCATCTTCTTTTTGCGGATGACAACCTTTTCTGTGTTGAGGAGGCACAAAATAAGGAGATTAAAGAGACTATCCGCTCTTACGGCGAGGCTCCAGATAAAAAAAAAATCAACCTCTTTAAATTATGAGTGACGTTTGGGAACGAGGTGCCAACCCATGAGCGACTGACAATAAAAATGATATTGGGTATACATGAGGAGGGAGGAATGCGAATTTTCTTGATCTTTTTGAGAAGATTTGTTGATGCAAGACGCAAGTCTTTGCCTTTGTTGAAGATCGACTCCACAATAAAATTAATTCATGATCCACTAAATTTCTCTCTAAAAGAAGAAAAGTAGTATTAACTAAATCGGTGGTACAAGTTCTTTCGAAATAAGTAATATCGTTTTTTATGCTTCCCAAAGCAATTTTCTCGAAGCTCAGTAGCGCTATTGCTAACTTTTGGCGGAGTTCCAAATCATATAGCCACAATATTCAATGGATTGTATAGGAAAAACTTTTTACACAACTTTAAGAAGAAGGCATGAGATTCAAAACCTTTGAGAAGTTTAGTATGTCTCTCCTAGCCAAAAAATTATGGAGATTGATTCGTTTTCCCAATTCTCTCTTGTGTAGTTGAGAGGGCTATATTTTCGATATTGTAGTCCTTTGAAAATTGAAAAATAAAATCGGCCATCATATGGCTGGAGAGTACTTTGACAACTAAACCTCTTTTACACTCGGAACTCCAGATAACCATAGGGTCAAAGATAGATGCCAAAGTGTGCAATGAACCTTGGATCCTTGATAATTCGGCTAAACCACCAAAGGGTGTTAATGCCGAGAAAGATCCTCACTGCATGTGAATGCGCTATTCGGCCCTACAACAAAGCAGGAGAAAAGGGATCATCTACATGAAGTATTTACCCATGATGATGTTCATCGTATCCTAGGGATTCGCCCTACCAAGACGTTTTCAAGAGATGAGTATAGTTAAACCTTCACTTCTTTGGGCAATTATACAGTTAGATCGTGATATTGGACAACGAGATATCTCTCTCATCTTACGTGAGATCCCCTAGTACACAAAATCTTAATGTATTGCTACATGTCAAATATATTACAAGCACATTAGTATGGATAATGGCTGCCATGTTTCCATAGCGGAGGAGAATCCATTAATCACCTTCTTTTTGAATGTCCTCCTTTGCGACAAGTGTGAGTCTTATCTCCTATTCCCCTAACTCCATCCATGTTTTCCACTCATGCTCTATATAGAAATCGCAAGTACTTATTCCGAGAAGTTAAGAAAGTAGGAATAAGTGTGGTGGTTATGCATGCATCCCTTGAATTTAATGGTACATTTAAAAGGCAAATAACTGTGTGATTTTTGATAATATTTGGGAGGGGGCCCATGATATTTTGGAGCATGCCATCCATGAAGAAGCTCTTTGAAGTCAAGCAAATGCAAAAGAAGAAGAAAAGGGGATTAGTGCTGATAAAATGTCGTCGAACCCAAATTGCTGATAGCCAATATCGAAAGAGATAAAGTATATCAGACTGATGGATCCTGGAATGCAGGCGCGCCAGTTAATTGGTATAGTTGGAAAATCTTTGAAGGAGATAAAAACGTCAATATGGTTTTAGGAGTGCCCAAGCTATTCTCTCCCTCGTCCATGCAGAATTAGAAGTTTTGCTTTGGGTAATGGATTGTCAGATATTGACTAATTCTTTGGATATTACCTCTGCTATAGACCACATGCAACTATTCCCAATGACGTCAAATGCGAAAGAGTGATCAAACTTTGCTTCAGAGCTTGAAGAATTTAGAGTACTTAAAAGTATATTCCCAGTGTTTAATACTTTTTACATTTCTCGCATTTTGAAAAATATTGCGGATGGCCTTACGAAAAAAGCGTGGTCGAAAAACTCTATATTTACCCATGTAAGCACGGAAAAAAACTAAAAAATGCCAACTTACCAAACAAAGCCAAGAAAACATGAACTCTTAAATGATCCATTTTAATACCAAACTTTTGAAAATAAACCATTAAAAATTTGAACAAATATGGACCAAATAATTTTAAAATCGTTGAAGGTCGATCGCTTAGACAGTTAATTACCGTTAGAATTCTAACAATGTCGTTTTGAAAAATACGTAAAATACCTCAAAACGACGTTGTTTTGTTTCATAAATATAAAATTGAAAAAAGACCTTAAATCATTAAGTAAATATACACCTTCTCCTCCTTGTTCCTCCTCCTCATCCTTCTTCTTCTTCTCCATCTTCTTCTTCTTCGACATGCTTCCTTTCTCTTTCATTTTTACCTTCTTTTCTGGTTGAGATTTAACAGGTCGATAAAAATAATCGAGTCTTGTCTATGTTAACTTAATCTCATTGTGGGGGGCATATTAATTACCAGATATTTATGATCATTGAAGAACCAATGGATATAAACAACAATAGTGGCGAGAATTCAAGGCTGTCGAGCCTAACTCGCAAGTTAAAACCTTCGGCACTAGTGAGCTAGTGACTGTTAGAACGTCATCTCTTCCTGGCGAAGTGAAAACAATTGTTGCAGCGAGGGTACAAGCTTCCCTTAATCATTTTTCCATGGAAGACATAACTCTCATTGAAGCTGGATTTGTACATTTATATTTTGCTCCTCCTGTATTACTCTTCACCTTGTATGTATTTTAAAATAGTCTTAAATTTTAGCAATGAAATTTCTTAAAATGAATAACTGAAATTAATCTTCAGCTCTTGTATAACAATGAAGTTTCTTCTTGTTGCTAGATTCAATGGTGGAGAGAGAGCTTCTCATTTATTATCTTAGCCGTAGTTGTTGACGGAAAATCTAGAAAATTCTTGGGTATATATTGTTATAATCGAACGATTGGAGTGGGAATATACAAAATGGATTATTACTTTCAATAGTTCCATTACAACAAGGGAGAAAGAGATTCGATCTGGAAGAAGAAGGAAGGAGGAGGAAGAAGAAGCGATGTAATTTATTTAGGGATGTAAGGCTCTTTTTTAACTAGGGTTATTCCGCGCATATTTTTGTTATATATGTATTTTTAAAGTGTTTTCCTTGCAAATTATTTTTTTGTATTTTAACTTGATCGTATTTTTAGTTTTTTGTTTCACTTTATAAATTAAAAGTTTTATATGCACTAATATGTTGAAAAAAAGTTGATGATATATATGCCTTAAAAATAGAATAATACGAAACTTAAAACTATTTATATGAAATTATATGAATGCTTGAAGTATTTTTTAGTGTGTCCCATTATTTCAATGACCAATGTTAGCTTGAATGCCAATTCAAATTTCAATAAGTGTAATCTCGATTTGTCTATACTACCGATTGACAACTAATTTTTTTGGTATTCCCATGTCCATTTTCGCGTTTTTCAAGATTTCTATGATTGTTATATTACTTAATCTTACTATTTTTTATATTAGCCTTTTAATTAATGTTCAAGATAGATAGTATATAGGGTTTAGTAATCTTGATTTTTTTTCTATCAGATAGTAATGCATCACACAATCAGTCCTGCCAATTAGTAGTTGTTTTTACTTGAGGGTTTCACTAACATTTATTTAGATCAACGTGCAAGTTTTTCTTTTTGTATACACATAATATTTTGCAATTTCTTTCTATTTATGGTCAGAATTGTTTTACCTAATATTTACTGTGTCAATGCTTTAGTGAACTATTTTTTACCTTGATATACTATTTTGATTATTTAGTCAAAATTGTTTCACCCAACATTTACTTTGTAATGTTTTAGTGGACTATTTTTTACCTTGATATACTATTTTGATTATTTATCTTGCCACTAAGGTTTGAATAAGCTCTTCTCAAAGTAGTTAATCTACATGAGAGAATGAAATTGATTAAATGAAAATACTTCTGTAAACTCAACAACTGAAACAGAAAATAGTTTCTAAATGCAAAAGGAAAAAGCTACCATTACATAGATCCTACAAAATCAAATATTCATCCAAAATAAGACAAAACCATGTGGGATTCTTAACAAGAACATGATCTTATATCATTTACTACCTATGCATACATGAAAAAAAAAAGAAATAAGCTAGAATAGTGGAGTAATAACTATTAGGGAATTCAATCAATGGTAAATAGAAAGAAGAAGCTACACGATTGAGAGTTAGACAAGATTGAATTCAACATCGTGGAAGGGAAAACAAAACAAGTACCTTAGCTTTCCAAAACCTGTCATCCAGACTATTCATCAAACTGTGATCGTAAGATTTATTTAGGGTGAAAAAGTTCAATTCTAGCTACAAGTTTCCTGAAAATCATGGGATGATTCATTATACATACTCTTTTGACACTACCACGTGTGAGCTACCTTTAATGCTTGGACATACGATTGATCGTGCATTGGAACTCAGTCAAGCTAGAAATTATAGGGAAGAAATAGTAGTGTTCTAGTGAAAATCATAAACAGGAACTACGACTTACCTTAATTATTAACTCAAGATTGTGGTCCATATTCAAAAAATGGAAAAAATCATCCTTGTTTCTACTATGAATATCCATGTTAGTTTGAGTCATATGCATGACCTACTTCTCGAAAGAATGTATATTTTATTCAGTCATTCAGTCGATTCACCCTCAGTCACAAACTATTTACAAGAAAAAAATTCAAAATCTGAGAACAACATCAACTTGTATAGTAATTGAAAATCACTTAAAAGGTATACTCAAATGTTTTCTCTAGTATCAACATAGTATAACGTTTAAAAACTCTATATGGGTTTGAAGGTGGAAATCAAGAGAATCTCTAAGAAGAGTGAGGAGAACCTCTATGAATGTAGGACATAAAGAGTATGAGGTCTTGTTACCGAAATACAAAGTATTGAAGGAATTAGCCGGTGATTTGTCATGTCCATATACCTATTCACCAGCAAAATCATAATCACAAAGAAAAATTACCGACAATATTATTCATAAAATAGAAAAAACTCACAATAAACTCCAAAATGTTGTATTGAGGAAAAGAACCGGTAAAGAGGAAAGCAAAATGTGGAAACTCTACATCAGCTAGTTGAGTTTTCTTTGAAGTTGATGAAACGCAGGAATTCATGACATTAATTGAACATAACTTCTTGTGTTACCTCCTAGGGTTTTTAAGTTCATATTAGAGTTGAGTATACACTCTTGTTGCAGCATTGCTTTCACGCGATTGGTCGAGATGAAACTACCACGTCTACACCTTGTATGTACGATTTGTGTTTCAGGTGAAATCATGTAACCACATAAGAAAAAGGCTGTAGATATACTTACCTCGGGTCAAAAGTAGGAGCTCGACACTAATTCCTTGCTTCCTAAAGTGGATAAGTCGCACCAAGACATCATCTTTGCATAATTGGCTATTGGTTTCATCGAGGATCTAAAAAGTGTTGGGGCTCGCATGTTGTCTGAAAATATTGTCGTTCATGGTTCGTTTCAATGATAGATTTATAAGGTAGATGGTGAGAGAAGGTGAAGATAGAATGGCTTAAAAATACGAAACGTTTAAGAGTCGATGAATGGTCATCATAGGCATTTAAGGATAAATTGGGAGAGGAATCACGAATGTGCGGAGTCGTGGGGGGGGGGGAATTAATCTTGCATTAGATTTGAAACAATATAAATCGAATTATATTGGGTGGCTTAAGAAGACAGAGCGGCAACCGTTGGTTTGGGCTTCGTCAATTGAATTAGGCCCAAAAGCTAAGAAACTTTATTCCTGCGCAAGGACTTTTAGAGGACTGTAAAAGTGCACATGTGTCAATATTTAGAGACAATGAAAGATGATTACATGGATAGCTTGAAAGCCCTAAACTTCTCTTCTGAATTAGTAAGATTTGAATTTATAAGACAAAGTGATGTCGTTTGAGGTACTTTTATGTGTTTTCAAAATGACGTCGTTTTGAATATTAACGAAAGGTAACTATGTTATACGGTTAACTTTTAATGTGTTTAAAATTGTCTGGTCAACATTAGTTCAAGTTTTAAATTTCTTATTTACAAAATGTCTGTATTAAAATGGACTACATAAGAGTTCATGTTTTTTTGCTTCGTTTGATAAGTTGGCGTTTTTCCCCATGTAAGCAATACGATTGTCAATTCGCTCCCCCTACGGAAGTTTATTGCTGAAATTTTAATAAAAGAGATTGAAATAAAAAATAAATAAATAAGCATGCATTAAATATAAGATTTAACTATTGTTTAAGTTTAACTCTTCTATTTTGCATATATGTACATTTTAGACAGAGAAAAACTCTTCTATTATATATATGATTATCTTAATGAAGTTTAGTATAGGTAGTAGTGTAGTTTACGTGAAACGTTTTTAAACCCGACCCGGACAATGAACATAAGTATCTTTCGGATCATCGGGTCGACCCGAGTCATCTTTGAGTCAACTATAGATTATGATATTAATGTATTTATATAATAATTATATAAATGTATATTTTTATGAATGTAAAAAACAAATATCATGTTTAAAATTAAAAAAAAAAGATTAAGTATTTGAATTTTTAAAAATATATTAAAATAGTTGAATATAATGTTAATATTGGTTTTTTCTATTTTGAGGACAAAAATTTACAATTTAAAATCAATTTTCTCTAACAAAAAATCAATTTTACTCTATAGAAAAATCTTAGCTTCTATATATACATATATTTGATTTTCTTAAAATCCTAAAATAAAAAATTATTTGATACAATCTAAAGTATGAATATGGGGGAGTCAACATTAAACAATATATAAATTCATCAAACTAGTTTGTAATTGAGTTAATGAGACGAATCATCTTTTTGTTAAAATAAGACTATGTACAAAAAAAAAATGAAACTAATTTGCAATTGGCTTAAAATTTGATGACTTAGATTTTTTATTTATATTAAGAGGTATATTCCTATATTTTAATATAAAAGACCCAAACAATTTTTGTAAATGGTATTGAAAGGTATTTAAGTTTTAAATTGTTGCTCAATGGTTCAACCGGATTTTTAAATAGCGGATTTTAGCATAATACCCAGACTGAAATAATGATCAGATTTTGAATCGATCGGTCTGACCTGAAGGTGCGAATCGGACAAGAAAACATTGTTTACATGTTAATTTAATAAATGAATAGATGTTAGTATTATGATTAGTTTTACTTAAATATATTTTTATAAACCTTCCTTAAGTATCTTGACTTTCATCTAACAGCAAAAAAAGTACTTAACTTTTCAATTCTTTTTTTTCGTAACTATCTTAAACTAATTTTCGTTTGTAGAGGATTTGTGTTAGAACAAATCATTTACCATATTATCATTAATTCGTCTAGGTTTAAAAAGTTTCTTTCTAATTTTGTCTTCTTTTAAATATACCAAAGTCAAAACTAATTAATAGATAATCATGTCTTTTTCAGTTTCCAAATAATTCATGTCTTTTCATAGTACATCTCCAATAACTAATGTAAAACAACATATTGTATACAGCTGAGTTATAAATCAGAACTGATTTTATCCTCAATCAACAAGTTCATATTTTTGACTACATAATACTGTTGAAAAATTCGTTCATCGTAATTTTTCGGTCAATTTTTATAATTACCACAAAAATAAGTTTTGTTCTAAGTATGAGACAAGTTTTATTTTTCAAAAATATGTCATTAATATTATATTTTTCAAAAATATCACAAAACTAAATTCAAATTTTAAACTATCAGAAATAAATTATAAACATAAAAAATCCTCAAAACTCTAAGGAGAAAAAGGTGTATTGGATATGAAATTTTATAATTTTTTGATATTTTATTAAAATATTTTGTTTTTAAACTTATGATTTGTAAATGCCTTTCTAATTCATTATTACTGAAAAATATAATTTATATGAGCCCATTTTAAATCATTTACAATTCAATGTTAGTCAGGTAAAAATTTGTTAAAAACATACTAAATTCAATGTTACTAAAAACATAACATATTTATTTTTATAAAGTAATGAAAATAATTTTATAAGACTTTAAATCCATATGTTAGTAGAGAATAGAGGGGGAAAAACACATCTTTATGGATGTGATTTTGAGAAGTACTTAAAAGCCATTAAAAGAAACTATCATTGAAGAAAGAGGAATCAAAAGAGAAGAGGACGAAGAAAAAAAAGGATGAACAGAAGGAGCACAAAGGAAAATAGCATCAACAATCTATACTTTGAATCACATTCCATGTCAAGCTTCTCCAGTCAACATTCAATAGCTAATCAGATTCTCCTCCAATAGGGTTTCCCTTTCTCATCTCTTGAGTGTGATTCTCAATCCTCAAAACCATTTTTCCCCCTTTTTCGCTTGTAGGTAATTGTAAATAATAACCATAAACCACCATAATTTAATTTTCCAAACCCCCCCCAAAAAAAAAAATTGAAATAACGATTTTATCTCTAGTTTTTTTGTTCACGAGAGGGGTTTGTTGTAAAACATCTCTATTTTTTATTTTTACTCCAAAAAGTCTAATTAATTGTTTTTGGTGATATACCTAATTCACCCTTCTTTTTTGGTTTACTATTCAGAATGAAATATCAATTTTTTTTTTTCTCTTCTTTATAATTTGGTCATTTGATTATTTGTTAGAAGAATCAGACACAAGTGACACATCAGAGAAGAGAGACAAGAAGACTACATTTTTAAGGAGACTATGTTTACAAGAAAAATATGTTTATAGGCAATACTTTTTGATTTCAACTTTTTTCTTGGGTTTTAGGCTACTGAATTAAATTTTAAATATTGATAAACATTAATTTTCTCATCGCAACTTAGATTCGTTGTTTAGATGATGATGTGTTACTGAAACAAATTTTTTATTAATAGATTGCAATTACCTTTCTTATACGATTTTAGGTTTCAAATCATCTTAGGTTTCAAACTCGGGGGAAATCTTAAAGAAAAGTTGACTCATTAATAAGGTAAGACACATTTTGGCAATGTAGCATATTATAGATCTTATTTTAAGTTGGTTAGAGCGCAGTTAGTGCGATTTGGGTTTTAACTAAAACTTTTAAATGGTATAAGCAAATAGAAGTTGACTATGTTTATGATTTTGAAACTTTTTTCAAGTGTAACTATAAGCTTTTTCATTCATTCATTGAAAAACATATTAGTTTTTCTCAAAAAAATTTCAGGTAGCAAAACAATATCTATGGTTCTGATGGTGTTAGGTGACTAGTCTGCCATAATACCACTTCAGGCCAGTTCTCTTCCTCTAAGTATTGACGGTCGATCAAATCAAGAAGAAGTATAGGCTTGCCTCGTCCGAAATAAGCTTCTGCAAAATCTTACAAGTTTTCATCTAATCTTGAGAAGTTATAATTATGGACATTTTTAGTTATCTAGGGTTAGATTTGTAGGTATGTATATCTATATCATCAATTTTATTGTTCTCATATCATATTTTACAAAGAAGACTACCAACCTGATTTGTCATCTCTTTTCAAAGTACTTATTACACATTTCTTCTCATGTTTTACATGATGCTTGCCATTACCTACGTTTATAGAATTTTGAGCTTCTAATTAACTGATTTATCATCTTTTAATGCTCTACCATTATCACGCAAAATTTATGGATTTTATAGTGACTTTATAATCTATTTATAATGTATTGTATTTATATTTGGTTTTACAAAGACAATGTATATTGATTATTTCCTTTTTTTATAGGACTTTACTCTGAATCGCTTTATTTTATTGATATATGTTGATGAAAGATATCGAACACACAGTGAGTCAAGAATATTAACATCTCTAAACCAACAACTTGATCTACAAAAACCTACAACCAATATAGAAATAGGATGAGAAACTTGACGGCTAAGTATCGAAGCTAAGCTAATCTTTTATGTTTTACTTTTGGGTTTGGGTGGGACCATGAAACAAAGAAATTGGCTACATATGATGAATTTTGGTTGAAGGTATAAAATCTAACATGATCTGATGAATATATTGTGTTGCTTAGGTACTTTATGATTGTTATTAATTTTTTCTCTTATTGATAGGCTCATCCAATTAATAAACATCTATGTGATGAGACATTTTAAGATTTTGAAGATTTAAGAACAATATTTAGACAAAATATTGTAACTGGGCATAATGCTATAAAACTCGGCGGCACCATTGATACAAACACCTATCAAGCTGGAGACACAGAAGGTCGAAATACAAGTTTTTTCCAAGTGATGGAAGATAGAAGGATTTGTGTACCAACATGCAGCTCAAGATCAAGTTTTTTCGTCTTCTAGAAAAGGCATGGGAGAAAATATTTCTCAGAAAAAGAAAGATAGAATTAGATGCACATAATTCAAAGTATTGTGATGAAGTGAATACAATGACAGGACCAAAATTTTGATATGATATAAAAGAGATGGGAAAAAGAAGATGTAGAAAAATTATTCGAGGACAAAGCTAAAAATATATGAAATGCTTTCATGATTTGGATGATGACATGCGTTGTGAGGCGATGATCCTTGTTCATAGCTAATGTTTGAAATATGGATTTGTGAATCGCAGACCGTTGTGGATGGATTAAATCGAAGCTTCACAAACCAAGTGGTTGAAGTTGGATGCATTACCATGGATTGAAGTCTTAAAGATGGTTTTGATTTTGAAGTTTATTTTTAAGTTTGAGATTTTGACGTTATTTCATGATTTTGGTTTTTCTTTTACCAATATTTGATACTTTTTATTTTGATTTCGTTTTGACGCATAAACCATCGTCTTTGTGAGTTTTCTTGTGATTAACAAAGGAAGTATAATTTATGTGTCTTTCTCTGGTTTCTTTAGTTCAATTGTTTTGCATTTGATGAAAAATGTCATAATGCTTATTACTATACTTTATATGAAATTCAAGAAGTAAAGAAAACTATTAAAGCATAGAATGTACAAATAGTTGAAAAGGGAAGGCTCAAGAAAGAATTTCCATTAAACTTGTTTCTTGTGTTACAAGTATATATACTAACCATCAAAAACTGAGTCTCTTTTTTCATCTTTTTGCGAAATTTTCCTTCTCTCATCTTCCTATTACTCACATTACATGTATGTGTGTGTGTGTGTATATATATATATATATATAAATGATAAGATAAATGTAAATTATAAAAGCATATTCTATTCTTTTTTCTGACGACTAAAAGCATATTCTGTTCATATCTTTTATTTTGGCAAAAATATGACGGCTATTTTTTTTATCAGTTTTCGTGCTTATTTTTCTTCTCTTTTATTTTAATAATTTGTCTTGATTCTCACTAGTTTTCTAGCATAGTTTCAAACTTTTATGATTCCACTCTCGACATTTTATGACCTGATAAATATGTTTTTTAAAGGATTTACCAATTGACATATTGTTCGTGAATGTGAAGAAATACAAGATCGGAAAAAGGAAAAGAAAAGGAAATTCTAACATTGATGTTGATACTATGTTACTGATTTTGTCAATCACTGCGACGATCTGTTATGTCACTATACAAATCAATGCTCTACAAATAGAACGCCAGCTTAGGGGACCAGCTGCAAGACATAGACATGACTACATAAAAAATGCATTAGTTGAAGATCCTGATCATTTTTGACATCTATATCGTATGTATCGAGATGTTTTCTTAAAGCTATGCACTATTATGAGAGTGAAGATGGGATTAAAAGATACGAGTAATATTTTTTTTGAAGAAATACTTGCCACATTTTTGTTCATCTTTGGTCAAAATTTGAGGTATATCCATGTTCAAGATAGATTCAAGAAGTCGAGGTTCTCAATAAATTCAAGTTTTCACACAACTTTCAAAGTGTTAAACGCATTTGCTCCAAGTTAAATGGCTCAATCTTAATCTAATGTGACCACAAAAATAAATAAAAAAACACACAGTTTTATCCCTATTTTAGGATATAATATTGTTTTCTTATATATCTTTCAAAATTAATAAAATTTAGTATTTACTTTTCATTTTTATAAGGAATGTGTAGGGATATCTACAGAACACATATTCTTGCAATGATAATTGGGCCAAAGTCAGCCAATATTGTAAGTGAAAAGGACAATTATAGCAAAATATTTTAGCAGCATGTAATTTTGACTTCAAATTTATATATGTTCTTAGTGGATGGAAAAGTTTAGATCACGACTCAAAGATACTACACGATGCTTTATCACAGAGTACTAAAAATTAGAAATTCCACAAGGTACGTCTTTTGCGTTACGTAAAAATATTATTTATTATTAATTTGCCTTTTAGCTCACTCCTATTCGTGTACTTCATAAACTCTTAGGAAAATTTTATTTCGGTTTTTAGGATTTGCCAATCGTTGTAATTTTCTAGCTTCATTTCAAAGTACAAGATATCATCGTCAAGAGTTCAAAGATCAAGGAAAAGATTCCATAAAACAAAATGAATTATTCAGCTATGACCATTCTAGTTTGAGAAATGTAATAGAGAAGATTTACGGCATCTTCAAATCAAGATTTCTCATCTTCATATCCGCCCCACCCTTTCCATAAAAGACGCAAGCGGAATTAGTACTTTCTTGTGTTTTCTTCTAGGAAATAAACTCAACAAAGAACGTAATGGAATCAAAGATCTCTTATTCACTTTAAGGAAAATTGCTCAAAACCTTAAACAAAAGAAATCTCTCTAACACTCAAACCCTAGTCTAAGCATCGACACTTATAACTTAAAAACAAAGCCAAATCCTATCAAATCTAGGAAACTTTTTTTCTTAAGATATCTATTAAATATTATTTAACCAATTCCATAATTCAGTTGCTTTATCACTAAATCATTCCTCGGTTTAGTAATCTCGATTACTTGCTATTCAAGCAAGTCTTTGGCTTGTCCATCTTCAAGCTTATGTCAACATTCTCCCTCCTAAGCTTGAAGTCGTCTTCACTTAAATCCTTTCGTCCAACGAGATCTCTCATCTCTTTAAACTTATTTCTTCCAAGTGCTTTGGTCAACATATCAGCTCGTTGCTCTATTCCAGGAATGTGTTCCACCTCTATCCTTCCAATCTCAACACATTCCCTGATAAAGTGAAATCTTGTGTGTATGTGTTTACTCTGACCATGAAACACTGGATTCTTGGTCAATGCAATCGCAGGCTTATTATCTATTTGAATCACCACCCTTTCACACGATGACTCAGTGACTTCATTGAGCAAATCCTGAATCCATATCGTCTGTCTTACCGCTTCTGTCCCTGCCATAAACTCTGCTTCGCAAGAGGACAAAGCAACAATCTCTTGCTTCTAAGAGAACCAGCTAATTGGACTTCTTGCCAAGCAAAAGATATGTCCTGTTGTGCTCCTTCCGTCATCCGAATCTATATTATGACTACTATCACTGTAACCAACCAGCTTGGTTACAATAGAGGTCGATTTCTTAAAGCTCAAACCTAAGGAAGTCGTGCCCTTTAGGTATCGAAGACAATACTTCATGACTGCTCCATGTGACTCTTTCGGATCCTGCATGTAACGGCTAAGCACTCCCACATAGTAGGACAAATTCGGTCGTGTGTGTAACAAGTAACGTAAACATCCAATCACACGTCTATAGTTCGTGGCATCAATGCTTTTCTCTTCAGGTGCCTTCGTTAACTTCAGCCCCATTTACATGGGCGTGTGAGTCATGTTACACTCTAGCATTCCCGATTCTTCCAAGATTTTCACTGCATATCTCCTTTGACTAAGTGTAATCTCTTTTCCGGTATCACCAACTTCAATACCGAGATAATACGTTAGTCTCCCCAAGTCACTCATTTCAAACTTGGACTTCATCTCTTTCTTGAATTCATCTATAACCTTTATATTTGTTCCTACAAATAAATCATCAACGTATACGGCTACTAGAAGCATATCTCGATCTACTTTCTTGCGATATACGGATGGCTCTTTCAGCATCTTTTAAATCCAAATTCCTTAAGAATCCGGTTTAATTTGTCGTTTCATGCTCTCGGAGCTTGCCTTAGACCATACAAGGCTTTCTTCAGTTTATAGACTTTGCACTCACTTCCTTTCACCTCGAACCCTTCTGGTTGACTTACAAACACCGTTTCCTTTAGGTCGCCATGAAGGAATGCTGTTTTGACATCTAAGTGATGAATCTCTCATCCACTTGATGCAGCAAGATTAATTAGAAGACGATTGTTTCAATTCGTGCTACTGGAGCAAAGACTTATTCAAAGTCAATCCCATGTTTCTGCACATATCCCTTAGCAACTAATTGAGCCTTGTACTTATTTATGCTCCCATCTGAGTTTCTTTTTAATTTAAAGATCCATTTCAAGTCGATTGGCTTCGCACCACCAGGCAAGTCTACGAGATTCCACATCAAATTCTTCTCAATAGATCGTATCTCATCTTCCACAGCCATTGTCCACTGTTTCGAGATTTTTGCTTCAAGTATATCTCTCGGTTCATTATCGAGACGCATTAACAGTTTCTCTCCTTCCTCATCTGCGAGTAGTACAGAATCATCAAAGTGTCTTGGCTTCATTCTCGCTCTCTGCGACCTTCTCGTTTCAGCCTGCATTTCATCATTTCACTATTATCTTCTTCGTTTAAGCTCTGTTCGTCGACATCTCTCTGTTCAGTTTCATCATCACTTTCACGTCTCAGGTGCTCTTCTCCGCCATGATTTCCAAGGCTAGCACCAGTATATGTACGTCTCTCTTCAGTTTTGGAGCTCGTGCTATGCTCTATTTCGGATACGCGTGAGGATCCTACACTTGGCGGGAAATCTCCATTGTTGTTATTGTTCAAAGCTTCTCAGTGAACAGTGGTTTCGTGTATGCCACGATTCCCAGAACCTCCTAACGTGATACTGAACTCACCAGCCATGCTTCTTCCTTTCGTGCCACTTACCCAGTTCCAGCCACGGGTTTGGTCAAATACCACGCCGCGACTCAACACTATCTTTTGTGTTTGAGGATCAAACATTCTATAAGCTTTGGTTTCGGGCTCTGTTCCTAAATGCACCAATCTTCGAGCTCTATCATCCAACTTTCTTAAGTGGGTTGAGTCCACTTTCGTGAAACCAACACAGCCAAACACTCGAAGATGGCTAAGACTCGGCTTTCTTCCTATGTACAACTCGTACAAAGTCTTGTCTTTAAGAGACCTTGTTGCAATTCGGTTAAGCAAGTAAGTCGAATGTCTAAGTGCTTCTCCCCAAATGTAAGTAGGCATATTCATATGTTTTAAGATGCTCCGAGTCATCTCCATTAACGTTCTATTTCTTCTCTCCACCACTTCGTTCTGTTGTGGCATATAAGGCTCTGTTAAATGTCGTTTAATTCCTGAATTTTTGCAAAATGTATTGAATTCTTGAGACACGAACTCTCCACCTCTGTCTGTCCTAAACGTCTTAATCCTTTCACTAGACTCTTGTTCGGTTAAAGACTTGAATCTCTTGAATTTATCAAAGGACTCACTCTTCTCCTTTAAAAGTATTGACCACATATATCTAGAATAATCATCGATGAGAACGAAGATATATCGATTTCCAGCTTTTGTGCTTGGAGTAATAGGCTCACATAGATCTCCATGAACTAGTTCTAGTGACTTTGTTGCTCGAAAATGGCTTGCTTGTGGAAAAGACTTTCTAACTTGTTTTCCAAAGAGACAAGAATCGCATACTTGATTCTCGTTTTCTATGAGTGGGAGTCCCTCCACCAGCTCTCGTTGTGCCATTGACTTGATAGTCTCAACGTTAACATGTCCAAGACGCGAGTGCCATTTTCTCATGTCATTCAAGAGTGGTGAAAGTAGATAGCAAGTTTCTTTCCTTCCCAACGTGACTTTGTATAGTCGATTTATCGATATAGTGGCATGGATTAATAATCTCCCATTGTCATCATGCATTGTCAGTGTATTGCCTCACATTCTTACATCACAACCGGATTCGGTGGCTTGTCCTAAGCTTATGATGTTGTTTCTTAGCTTTTGAATGAAGTAAACCTCCTTAACTTTCCTTACTTCTCCATTCTGGTCATTGGTTTCTATGTCTCCTTTACCTTTTATATCAATCCTAGAGTCACCTCCGAACCTCACTTTCCCAGTAATGGTATTGTCTAGTCTTGAGAAATACCGACGATCTCCTGTCATGTGGTTACTAGTACCATTGTCAAGGTACCAGATTTGATCATTTTCTGAGCTTGTATCATAGTTGCTTGGGATTACCTTTTTCTCATTTAGGTAGACAATCTCATGCATCATTAGTTCGTCTGCGTTTTCAGTCTCTTTTTCACCATTCTCTTGTGTTTCTTATAGTTTTAATAGACGATCTGGGCACTTAGATGCATAACGCCCAAATTTATCACACCTAAAACACTCTACTCCCGAGAGATCTCTAGCCCTTCCTCGGCCTCTTCCCCAAGTTCTTCCTCCTCTTCCTCGACCTCTGAAACCACCTCGATTGCCGCCATTGTAGTTCTGGTTTGGTTGCGTTGCGTGCGTTGGTTGGTACTCCATGTTTGAGTACAAGAGTTTAGATTGATCCTCAGATTTTTCTTCGTCTTTCGCAATGCCTTCTTCATAAGCCTTTAGGCGTCCCACTATATCTTCAAAACTTGTCTTATTTAGATCGAGAATTTGTTCAAGTGATGCAACTATGTGTATGTATTTTTTCCGTGGTAGACACTTAAGAAACTTCTTAACAATTTTGGACTCTTCCATATCTTCTCCGAGTGCCGATGATTTAGAGGTGATTTCAGTTAATCTTCCGACGAAATCTTCGATTTTCTCGGTGTCTTTCATCTTGAGGCGATCAAACTCGGCCATGAGAGTTTGTAGGCGTGCTTCCTTGACACGGTCAGCTCCTATGTTCCTAGTTTTTATGGCTTTCCAAATTTTCTTACCCGAGTTAAGCTCGCCTACTTGTAGGACAAGACTCTCTGGAATCGCTTGTAGTAATAGAGCTATCGCTATATCATTCTCATCACCTTCTTCGTTCTCTATTTCAATAGCGTTCCAGACTTTGTTTACCCGAAGGAGACTTTTCATCCGTATCGCCCATACAGTATAATTTTTTGTGTTCAATATCGGGCTTTTGATTGACGAGGCAACTCCCTCTATCGCCTTTGACGAAGGCGTGGACACAGATGACGACGAGGTCGTGGCCGCAGCTGGAGTAATATCTTCCATCCCTTATCTTCTTTCTCGTTTTCTCCTTGTGATGAAGAAAACCTTTTAAGACAAGTGCTCTATTTCTTTTGATAAGAACAGAGATTATGTTTTATTTTCTTACTCACGACTTTGATGTTAGAAAAGAAAACAAATTTTTCGAATACGTGTGTTTTAAGTTCTTTGATCGATGTTTTATTTCTTAGATATCTAGGAAACAAACTCAACAAAGAACGTAATGGAATCAAAGATCTCTTATTCACTTTAAGGAAAATTGCTCAAAACCTTAAACAAAAGAAATCTCTCTAACACTCAAACCCTAGTCTAAGCATCGACACTTATAACTTAAAAACAAAGTCAAATCCTATCAAATCCAGGAAACCTTTTTCCTTAAGATATCTACTAAATATTATTTAACCAATTCCATAACTCGGTTGGTTTATCACTAAACCATTCCTCGGTTTAGTAATCTCGATTACTTGTTGTTCAAGCAAGTCTTTCGCTTTTCCATCTTCAAGCTTATGTCAACATGTCTTACATAATTATCTTCGTAAAGAATGTCGTTCAGATGTGTTTCTTCATGTGAAAACTAGTGTTGAACAAAGTGACATCGAAGAAAGAGATACATGCAAAAAATATTGATGACGAAGATCTTCATGGCATTTAAGAACAATAAAGAGTGAATGCTAATAATTGGAGAGCAACTATAACTGCAATGATGTGGGTAAATTCCATGAATATGGAATCGTAATGGATTACAAATCTTAGTAGAACAAAAAAATAGATTGATTGTTTTTTCATTGGCTCTAGAACAAGGATTTATAAATGGTTATAACTCATTCTTGGAAATGCTTCTGTGTTTAAGAATTTTTGAAAAAATACTTAAATGAAATACATGTGAAAAAGGATGCAAGGTAAAGAAGCAAGTGCAAAGTCAATCACGAGATGAAAGAGTTGGAAATGAAAATACATTTAAAAACCATCACTATTTCGGCCATCATCACTTTCATTACTAACAGAGGTTTTTTCTTCGGCACTATCTCCTCTCTCACCATCACCATCACCATCGTCATCTTCACCTTTTCCACTTTGAGGGCTCTTAACTATAGGGATTTTTTTAAAAAAATTTCTCTTGCCACTTCTTTCCCCTCCACCTTCTTGTTCTCCAGCCTCAAATCAAGTGCTTAGAGAGATCGCTGTACGATTATGTATGATATCGAACCGTCCATTTTCTTCTCCACCACAAGAGTCGAGCAGTTGGAGATCATGGTTGGTATGTCGTGCAAGGTATAAATGTTGTTAAATTTGTCTTGTAGAAAGTTGTTAAATCTCGTAGAGAACCTGAAACTTCAGTGAAGTAAAAGTTGTTAAATTTGATGTAATACCCGGTTTTCAGCTTCCGGATAAATTCCAGAATTTGTTCCCGAACCAAAGCCTTAACCATTTCCTAAATCGAACCAGAAAATTACCCATAACCTTCCTATTTAATGTGTTTAACCCTAAAAACTAATCTCACTTTCCCAATTCTTTTTGCTGTTGCCGTCGCTATCATCCATAGCCAAAACCAGAGAAAAATTTTGCAGCAAACACAAGAGGAG
>OVAN01004418.1:0-25932 GCA_900406275.1 Anastatica hierochuntica
ACTTGTTTAGAATGCATGATTAGAATCTGAGAGTCAACGGAAGTTAGTCTTAAGGTTTCTAATTCATAGGGAATTGATACTACGGAAGTAGATCAATTCTATAATTTTGTTTGAGTTCAAGACGGTTTAAAACATGTTCCCTAATCAATAATTCGAGTCTTCAATGAAATGTTTCCCTGAGAATACCCAATGCCCAACTCTTCTTTGATTGATTTACAACCCTGTAGTCATTTGTTTGCTTTCTTGCTTCTTAAATTTTGATTTACGGCATCTTTACCAAAACATCTTTTTCGCTTTAGCCCGCTATTTGATCTGAAATTCTCCGTGCTACCTTTGGTCTCTGTGGATTCAATCCCGAACCACTACAACGTACTTTTGTGCGCTTGCGGTGTTATCTTGGATGAAAACCTGAGCTATCAGTTATACATAAAATATATACACACTTGACCATTTCTAGGACGTTTCTTATTAAAATACATACTCATTTACAATAGGCATGGACACTACACCATCAACATTGCTCCTCAACCCGACAAATATCCACTAAGGCTTACATGCAAAACAAAGAGTCCAATGAGTAACTAATTTGCTCAGTGAAACGGGTTTCCTAACGAATAAATAATTTTCCCCCAATATTCATAAATTATTCAATCAAGCAAGGAGGCAATAAATAATTCATGCATGTAGTAAATAAACAATCAAATAATCCGCGCTTCTGAACTGCTAGACTTCTAAACTTCCCAATATCCACCCTTCCCAGGTGTGAGATCTCATACATCGACGAGGCTTGCCCCTTGTCACTAGTGGTTCCCCTCTGTGATTACCAACCTCAAATCAAAGACACAAAATCTTCACGATATGACAATTCAAATAATCACTCTTACACTGTCGTGTTGCACGCATCCGGGCGATCATTCCGACCAACGCCCAGTGTCTGGCCAAGGAACAAGTCCCATCCAGATCACCAGAAAGAGGATACTAGTGACTCTCCCGACATTCTACCGGAATGCCGATACCTCACGGATCACTCCCAAAGGAAAGTCCGTGAACTCTTGGGTCACCTACCCGGTGAACCCCTCCATGGTCACATACCCGGTGAACCATTCCATCCCTTACGGGCTCCTAAACAATCAAACCCATCACGATACCTGCATGCAAACGTTACACCTGCACAAACATGTTATACCTTTTGAGCCAGAACCTGAACGATATAACTCAATCATATAATTTACAACATGCATCATATATATGTTATACCTCCGAGCCGAGGCCGAACGATATAGCCCAATATCTTTCGCAGCAACATGCAACACATAATCAACATCATTATCATACCATCAATCATCATGGAACACACATCACATATCCATCATGCCATCATATCATTCTCATTAAACATTTACCTATGTCTTCACCATTTATTTATCGATTTCCGGATTCTACGATTCCATACACTACTCTTGTTTTGCAGGCGCTAATCGCACCTAACTATCCATTTTATTCCCGAGATGCACCTAGATATGTTTGGATAGGTGGTTTGGATTTGAAAAGATTTGTCCGTACTTAGTTCTATTCGCTTTTATGTCATGATCGGTTTTCTTAAACCTCTAATAAAATAACTTAAAGATTAAGATTTTTGACTTTCGGATCATCAAAAATAATTAAACTACTTAGTCCTAATCTAAAGATTAATCCTAATCTAAGAATTAAAAACTAAATTAGAAACTAAGACTAGGTTTAAAGCTTACCTTTTGGTCTTGTTAGGCTATGTGAGAACCAAAGAGCTACTTAACATGTGGGAAGGAAAAATAACAAAGGGGGAGTGGGTATTTATAAGGGGAGGAACGTGAAGGTTGTGGAAAAGGGAGAGAAGGTGGCCACTTTTCCAACCAATGGGAAATAAGTTGGTGTCTCGATGACTCAACACGTCATGTTGTGTCCGTAGAGCACCATCCAGCTATATGCTTCTGTCTAATGTTTATCTAGATGTATCGGACAATTCCTGCTCCGATCTGGTTATACCAAAAATAGTTCGGACGGTCGGAAAATTATTTCTTCAACCAAAATATTATCTTCTCCTTCCAAACATATTTATAAATTATTCTCAAAGCCATTTGTCCTTAACGACTTCAGAATAATTTCTCGATAAAATTTCTCATCCGTTTGAGTAATTTTAGGTCGAACCGTTGACATTTCCGATTCACGAAATTTCTTGAGGAACCTTCCTGTACCATTAGTTCCTCACAATATCCAACTTCAAAATATATGTTCTTTTCAAGAAGCTCAATTGAACTAGGCTTTCATTTCACACAACCCGACGAATCACTCGACAAATCTTGCGGACATTCCATAGTAGCATTTCGTAAGCCCTTTCAAACCGTCTTGAGAAAATAATCCCTCGACCAATTTCACTTGTGTCCCGACCATGACTACTTGGCTAAGTCCAATGGACTTGGATTCCTATTTTCCAACATTTCTTCTTTCATTCTCGATCTTCTAGTTGATTAAGATATTTCCAGATAATGCTCATCTCGACCATTCGATTTCCGCCACAATTCTCTCATGCCAGAGCCATTTAAGGGCTTTACCATACTTAATCAACTGCCACTATGTAAATCGTTCACCAAAACCTTCTTTGGTTTGTCTTCTCGGCTATTATCCTTCTTCAGCCACTAATTGGATTTCGTTCGTTTCTTAATTCTTAATAAGGGTCATTACACGAAGAATCTCGGGCGTTTCGGGCCGAAGTGGAAGAGATGGAGGTGACTTAGGAAACAAGTCAAGAACTTTAGGAGGAGGAAGGGGAGGTGAGTTTCTTTCCAAGAAATAAACCTTAGGAAGAATCTTGGAAGGCAAGGCAGGTGCCCTAAAGGAGGAGGGAGTGGAGGAGCAATAATAGCTCGGGTAGCCGCCGATGTTTTATGGACCCAATGGCTACTGGAGAGGTACAAGACGCGTTTGTGTATGGACCAAGACTGCGAAGTAGGAGCTTAAGCTGCAAGAGGATTCATGGAAGGCCCAACTATCCTTTAAGCGGGAGATGGACATATGGAGGAAGCGGTGTAGGGAATGGCATGGACGCAAAACGACGACATGACTAGGACTCAGACTTGACAAGTACATAATGAACCTAATAGAGTCAATGGGGAAACTGCGGGACTGGCTCCGAGCCCGTAGATTGAGACCAGAAGATCACAAGGGCAACGAAGTGGATATTCCAACGCCTGCAGCATCTGTGGAGCTGCCAGCACTAACTCATTCAGTTCCAAAGACTCTCAAGCCAAGGTGAGGATGCTTCCAAATTTCTCTGAGTTTGATTACAGTTTAATGCACTAGTCTAGGGTTAAACTGGAATGATACCATGCTATAAGAGTCAGTACGAATATGTGGATTATATTATGTACCTACCATGTCAATGAGACATTACACCTAGAGTACGATTGGGTGTCTAGTCGCTAAGACGAGCCTAAGTAGATGAGCGATGGTGACTGATTGTGCCAGAATGATGAACGAAGTGTGTTAAAACATTAATAGGATAAACCGGTATTGATTGAGAATTATGCGCAGATCGAATGCAAGTAAATTGATTATATGATTTTGATGATGATGTATTACTTGGTGTTTGTTAGACGGTGGGTAGATGATGATGATAGACGATGTGTAGGAACATGAACGATGATAGACAATGTGTAGGAACAATGGGTAAACGAAGTGTAGATGGTAAAGTGTAGGTGATGATTAATGAATGAGGTCTAATGAATGATGCAACGAGTTATGATGTATTATAATGAGTGGAACTGTGATATTAGTGGTTGCTTGCGGTAAGTTAGGTGCTATTGTTTAGGGTTTGGGTTTAGGTGTAGACTCTTCTGTTAAGTTGTAATTGAGCAATGTGGGATTATTTCTATTCTCGTTGGGTAGCTTTTTTAAAAGTCACTCACCCTCCCTCTTTCTTTTTTCTTTTTATTCTGGTGTTTCTTGCAGGTTAGTTAGTTAGAAGTGATGGTTTAAAGATGATGTTGGTGGTTTTGCTAATGGTTTTGGACTGTACCAATTGGATGGTGTTACAAGTGGTATCATAGACTAGGTTAAAAGCCAATTTGTTTTTGACTCGGAGGGTCATAGTTTTATAAAGGAAAAGTTTTGCAGAAATCGATTTCGCGATTTTACTTAGACCTAGGCGTGCTGAAAATATTTTTAATTCGAACTTTAATACACCAAGTTAAACTTCGTTCTAGCTTCTAATCTTATGTCTCCCAAAAGGGAAGGAGAAGCCAGGATATGAGTGATGACAAGGAAGAGCACGTTGTACCCCAAGGGGCGCAAGTTTCTGGCTCCAAGGATATTTCCACCTTCGTGCACCAGTCAGACTCCAATGCGATTTCAAAAAAATCGGTGAACGAACATATTGCAGTGAAGCTAGAGAGCAACCCTGAGACGGACCCTGAGGAAGACCTGGAGGAGGAGCCGAAGCCAGAACCAGAGGATGCATACTCGGAGACCGGTTTGAACATGCCAGATTTACAGGGGTATTGGAGGTGAGAAGACGTTTATTCTTGAGTTTGAGTTTTTCTTCTAGAGTCCTTTCTTCATTTGATGCTTGATGATTTCAACGATGCTAAAGTAGTTACATTTGAAGTCTAGTGTTGTGTTATCTGAAAATTGAAGTTATTTGGTGAGTGAATGAATGAATTTTTCAAGATTTAAAGTTTTGAGTAAGGCGAACTCTCTAGACGAATTCAATGATGGGTTTAAACCGTATGACCGTGGAACGGTGGAAGGGCGATTTTCGGGTCGTGATGGGAATGACGAGGTGATAAGAGCGGAGAAACCCATAGGGGCGGGAATCGAGGAGGTCTACGATTAGGGCAAGGATTTCCAAAGGCCATTTTGCCTTAGAATTCGAGACAAATTTTTCCGTAGGGGGAAAATTATAACGTCATGTATTCCGTAAAACTAAATCGATTTTAATTTTATAGTAAATCGAGATGTCAAATCGAGAGCCAGCCTATTTAATGTCGACGTAAATAAAATTCAAGACTACTTGATTTTGTGTATGTGTGTTGATCTAGGGAGGGAGGGAGGGAGAGAGAGAGAGAGAGATAGAGAGAGATGGTGATGCAACAAGGAGAAAGAGAGAGGAGGCTCGCCGCGGGAAGGGAGGAGCGGCGCGACGATGGGGAAAGGGAAGGAAGAGGTGGGAAGTGGGCTCACGACGAGGAGAAAGAGAGAGGATGGAGGAGATCTTGATTGGGGGGATGAGATTAGGGAAGGGAGGAGCGTTGACGTGGAGGAGAAGAAGAGGAAGAGAGTCACAGTGGCAAAGAGTGGAGAAGGGCATGACGTCGTGGCGAGGAGGAGGAGGAGGAGGATGAGAGAGATGGAGTCGTGGCGGGGAAGAAGAGGATCATGAGGAGGAAGGAAGGTGAGAAGGAGGGAGAGAGGAGGGCCACGACAGAGGAGCAAGAAGGGAGAGGAGTTGTCGTGACAGAGATCGCGGCGAGACGAGGGTCTCAGGCTGAGCGAAAGAGATTAAGGAGACTTAGGAAACAAGTCAAGAACCCCAAGAGGAGGAAGAGGAGGTGACTTGCTGGCTAAGAAAGAAACCCTAAGCATAAGCTTGGAGGGTAAGGCAGGAGCCCTAAAGACGGAGGGAATGGAAGAGCAAGCATTGTCCGGGAAGGCGCTAATTTTTTTTCAGAGCCAATGGCTGCTGGAAAGGTACGGAACACGTCCGTGTATGGACCAGGATTGCCACGGAGAAGCTTAAGCCTCAGGAGGACTCACGGAAGGCCTGACTATCCTTTGAGCGGGAGATGGACGTTTGGAGGAAGCTGTGGAGGGAAAGGCATGGACGTAGAACAACAACAGGATAAGGACTTGGACTTTACGAGGATGGAGTGGAACTAACGAAGTCAATGGGGGAAATGAGAGATTGGTTCCAAGCATGTAGATGGAGACCAGAGGATCACAAGGGTAACGAGGTATATGTTTAGATGCCTGTAGAACTTGTTGAGCCGCCAACACCAAGTCATTTCGTTCCAGAGGCTCTCATGCCAAGGTGAGGATGGTTCCAACTTTTTCCGAGTTTGATTACAGTGTAGTGCACAAGTGTAGGGTTATACGAGTACCGGGCTATAAGAGTCGGTATGAATATGTTGATTATATTATATGCCTAGTATGTCATTGGGACTATACGTCTAAAGTGAGATTGTGTGTTTAGTTGCTAAGACGAGCATAAGTAGATGAATGATGATGATTGATTATGAAAAAAATTTAAAACGAAGTTTGTTAAACCATTAGTTGAGTGAACCGGTATTTACTGAGAATTACGTGGAGACTGAATGCATGTAAATTGATGATGTGATGTTGATGATGATGTATTATTTGGTTGTTTATGTTAGATAGTGGTATATGATGATAGACGATGTGTAGGAACGATGAACGATGATATATGATGTATAGGAACAAAGAACGATTATAGACGATGTATAGGAACGATGGGTAGATGACGTGTAGATGCCAAAGTATAGGTGATGATTGATGAATGAGGTTTGATTAATGATGTGTCAGGTTATGATGTATTATTATAAAGAGTGGAACTGTGATATTACTGGTTTTTTGCGCGACACGGTATGTGCTATTTTTTGGGTTTGAGTTTAAGTTTAGACTCTTGTGTTAAGCTGTAATTGGAAAACATGAAGTTGAATTTGTTCTCATTGGGTGGCGTGTTTAAAAAGTCACTCGCCCTCCCTTTTCTCTTTTTTTCTTCTTTTGGTATTTCTTTTTTTCACCTAAACCCTTTTCATTAAGAAAGCTGTACAAGAATTTACGCTAGGGAGAAACCAAAGAGACTCGTCAGTTTTACAAGGGTGAGAGTTACAAAGTGTGGTAATGGATTACAAGTAAGACAATAAGCCCGAGAAATAAAAGGTACAACCATCAAGAAAGATAATCGTAGACTGTCAAATACTCTAATAATATAGCAGGAAAATAGTCGATAGCTCCTTACCAATTAATAAGCACACCAATGTCACGATTGAGACACGAAGGTCTCTGAAAAGGGTGGTCACGAACAGGATGAGTGAGAGCTCTCGCGGCCCGAAACCTCTAAGTATCAATATCTTTACCAGACTTAGGAAGATTCGAGGAGGAAGTCCAGCGTGAAACGATATCAACGATAAGGCAAAAAGTCTCAGAAAGACGAGAGTTGTGGAAAGAGAGCATCATTCTATTTTTTTTATCTCGATAGCTCCAGAGATTTAAATGTATAGACGGAAGAGTATCTTGTCTTTTTTTACTCACAAAGAAGCTAAACGGAATAATAGATATCAATAACCTTGAAAGTCTTGTCTTGAAAAATACACTCCATTCTGGAGGTAATAGAAACTGTCCCAGATTTAAAGAAGGAAAGGTCCTTATAACTAGTAGAGGTACTCTCCAACCTGGAGGTTATTATCCCACAAACATTCTAGTTTAGAAGATGGCATCTATGGCCTTGGGGAAGGCACTTATCGACTCGGTATATAAACACATCGTGAAGAGCACCAACGAGAAAATGACATTTATGGATGGCTAGAGAATCGCATCTATAGCCTTTTGACAAGCAATTGTCGGTTCAGTATATAAACACACCGTAAAAAAGTACCAACGAGACAAAGGCATCTTTGGCCTGCAGAAAAAAGCCAACTATGGCCTTTGAGACTTTTGTCAGTTACCCTAGAATAGATTACGATGGCAGAAAATAACTCATCGAAATAAGCATCTATAAAGGAGGATTTCCACAAGGGAGGTTGAAAACTCATCATAGCAAAACCAATCCACCAGAGTTTTAAAAATACTGAGAACCGTCAGATTATCTCAAAGATCTCAGTGGAGAGAGATATATCCTTTACAACTGATCGAAAAAGTCTCGAAAGCCTCTCCAATCTAGAGGAATATATTTCCGAAACATTCACTATTATCGGCTCCAAAATTAATAATGACACCCAATTATTGGAAAAAAAAATCAAATCTTCAGATATAAACTCCATCGACATCATGCCGGATACGAGGTACAGAGATAAAAATATGTTTGCGTATCTATCTAGTGGACTATACCACAAGCTTCATCAATTAGGCCCATATACATATCAAAATCCATAATATAAAGCCCAATTAAAAATTCCAAGTGCGATGTTAGTGGTTGCTTGTGCAACATTGTAGGTGCTATTGTTTGAGGTTTGGGTTTAGATTTAGATTCTTGTGTTAAGCTATAATTGGACAACTTGAAGTTGTATTTGTTCTCGTTGGGTGAGTTGTTTGAAAAGTCACTCACCCTTCTTTTTTCCCTTTTCCTTTTCTTCTCGTGTTTCTTGTTGGTTAGGAGTTAGAAGTGATGGTTTAAACATGAATTTAGTGTTTTGCGAATAGTCTTGGATTGTATCGATTGGATAACCCTAAAGAGGAAGTTCGGTTGTTACTACTACATGTTCTGAAAATTCGTGTTATTATCAGTTTGCTTCTAAAAGTTTTCTTTATGTTGCGGATGAATTAGTCATTGTTTGGATTCCACCATGAAAGATCATTGAATCTCTGGTAGAATCTCTACTATTTTCAAATTTCATTGCTATATGGTCGAGGGTTTGGAAACTTTTTGTAACATCCCCATCCCCTTCCCTAGTCCATTTAATTTACTTTTCAAGCCTTAAAATCCATTAATTTAATTTAATTAAAAAACTCACTTTCTCTTTTTCTTAAAATGTCCCACATCGGACATCTGATCTTTCTTCCTTCCCATCCTTCCCCTATAAATATAATCATTCTCCTTCTTATTTTCTTCACAAGTCATAGCAATGCTCTGCACAGGGAGCCGACTTTCCGGCTAGTCCCCATAGACTTTTAGCCACCACTTCTGGCGGAGTTCTTTCCCAGCGAGTTCCCAAGATTTTTCCGATGAACTTTCTGAGTTCTTTTCGGTGAGTGTCGGGCGATTTTCCGGAAGGTCCCGACGAGCTCCAACGCTTTTTCCGGTAACTCTATCTTTTCCTTTCCTTTATTTTCTTTCCTTTCAGTCTTTGTTTAGGTCAGTTGGTTTGACCAGTTAGGGTCTGTTAGGTCTTCGGACTTGGCCGGTTTAGCCGGTTTGGTCTGATCTAACAGGTTCGGCCTTGGTTTTGCCAGTTTAGGTTCTTTTCATCAGCTTTTCACATTATTCGTTTCGTTTTGACCCTAGCCTCGAGTTTCCTTTTTGGGCAGTTTAAATATGGCAAGTTTCCATATTTGGCAACTTCCATTTAAGGAAAGTTTACTTTTCGGGTAGGTTTCTCTTTCTGTTAGGTTTCCGGGTGAGGTCTAACTCGGGTTTTGGTCCATGTTTTTCTTTTCGGGGGTGGATCGTTAGCCAGTCAAGTTGATAGTTCGGATTTGTGGCAAAGGTAAGGGCTATACTCATATACTCCTCATGCTTTCTTTATTCACTCTTTCTCGCGTAGTTTAGCACCGAAACAAGATTGATATTGAGTCTGATTGGGTCTTGATTGCTTGTTTGATTTTTTGAAATTGAAACTAGGATTTTTAGATGATTTAACGTTTGTCTGATTCACATGTTGTTTTTCCTAGTGATTGCATTTGGTGTATATTATATCTATATATAGTTATTACATATATGAGTATGGACGCGGCTTGGCTGAGGGTACGGCGTGACCTTCGTAACTCGGAGCCGCGGTTCCCTGCCTTTGCGGAGGGTACAACGAGACGTTCGTAACTCGGAGTCAGGGATTGTTTTTCAGACTTGGTAGAGGGTACGACGGGACGTTTATAACTCAGAGTCATGTTTGAGGAGGGTGCGGGGGCAAGTCGATCGGCCGACACGTAGCCCTAGGGATCGATAAAGCATTCCTTGGGCGGTGTGTATGGACATTTATCTTATACTGAGGGCTCTACGGAGGGTGTTGGCGATCACTGAATTCGCAGGATAGGACAATTGATTGTTGTGTCTGGGTGCATTAGGTGTCATGTTTGCTGTTTGTTCTAGGACTAGATTGCGTGGTTGAAGTGCTTAAGTCGGATCTGCGGACTTATGGTTCTCCTAGCATTCCCTACCTCACTGAGTGACTCCCAAGTTGCTCACCCTTTCATTTTTCCTTCTTCTTCCAGGTGTGGCTAACAAGTAGTCGGATGAGCTGGACGAGATTGATGCTGTTTTCGAAATTTTATTTATTTTTGAGATATTATTTTATCGGTTTTCAGACTCGATTGATTTTACTTTTTTAGATTATTGGTTATTAGACGTGGTTTTCAAGTATTAATGATTTATTTATGGATTTTTGAGTTACTCGGATTACAAGTTAGGATAAGCGACACACCGTTCTCGGAAGATAATGAGACGGGTGTTACACTTTTATTATATTGAGAATGAAATATGATTATAGTTTCGAATTTTAAAAAAGTAATGTAAAGATAAAAAAATCAACAAACGGATCACAAAAAAACAAAAGAAAATATAAAAGATATGATCTTTCACCTGTCAAAGTTCCTTAGCTACAACTTGCTTTGTGCACATACATCCAACTATAGCAGCTATTATGTAGCCCCATCACATGTGTCTCTTTTTTTCTTTAAGAACAGTTTTTACCTTTGTGTAACTAAATGGTAAATAAAAGTGATACTTTTTTTAGTGTTAAGCATAAAAGTGATCTTTTTTTTTTGGTCAAACAAAAGTGATCTTTCTTTTTAGTATACTTTGCTGCTTTTATCATTCGTGCGTTCTTTTACACTCTAAGGTTGAAAAAGTTATAAACCACTCCTTTTACCTATTGTGCTTGGTTTAATCAAATATGGAAACAGAAAATATTCATACCAAAGCATAATTCACTAAAAATATTTTTGTTGTAATGTAATAAATCATTAAAATTAGGTAACCCTAAACCTAAGTTGCTGATCCGGCAAAAAAAAAACCCTAAGTTGCAGTGCTTTAATTTACGATGTACGAAAAAATTTTCTGAAAAAGAAAGATGTATTTAGTTCAATGCGCAGCAGAATTTCAGGTTGAGTAATTGTATTATTATGCAATATGCAATTCCATTTTTAAAATGTAAATATTCTATGAATTGTGACGTGCATTCTGCACGCAGCATATTTCAATATTTCTATGATCCTATACGTTCTTAATCACTTAAATCATCATTCATCAACTGTAATTTATTATTGTTTTTTTTTGTAAAGGAAAAAAAAAACAATAATTTATTATTGTTCACTGTTTTAATCAAACATCATGAAATTCTTACACAATATATTCTCTTTTGGACGATGTCGTACATGAAGATTATCTTGGACGATGGTCTACCATTCGTTTTTGTGTTTACAAATCCAATTTCTTTTTGGGGTAAAAATTATATTTTATTAGGTTCTAACTAAAATATTAGCTAGGTAATAGTTAAGTGGTTTTCCACCGTTCTTATATATTAGACAAAAAGAAACTTTTGCGTTTATAGTTAAAATGCTCATGTGACATTTTTAAAGTAAATTTATAAAAAAAAATTGAAATGGCTAGATATATATATATATATATATATAATTATTATAGTTGCAATTTTCATGTAAAAATTTTTATTGTAGCAGAAAACATATTTTTACAAATAATGTAAGGTTATATTCGTTTCATCGCTCATATGATTTATTTGGATGAAACTATGTTTTGTTGTTCGATTAGTGCATAAACAAGAAACATCCAAATGGATTATGTGGATGATTTTGTAAAATTCATCCAAAATTTTTAAATTTTCAAATTTTCAAATGGGATCATCTGAATGGAGATGATCCGATTCAAAACATAAAAGATTATAATACTCCTAGGCAAAATAAAAAATTGCACATAAATCAAACCGTAAATTTAATTCGCACATCTCTTTTTCCTCTTACGAACTTTTATTCTCTCGCAACTTTTATTTTCTTTTTTGGAATTCAAGTTTAAAACAATATTGTCAATATTCAATAGAAGATTCTTCGATCCTAGCCCGATCGCCATTCTAAATTTTCTCATCAAAATTACATTTTTCTGCCAAATTAGCAAAATCATATTTTTTAACAGAGAACATAAAAACACATTTTATGCTAAAACCAAAAAAATAACTTTTTCTAACCTAAACCGGAAAATAACTTTTTCCATCAAAACCATAAAATAATTTTTTCCGCCAAAAGTGCATAATCACATTTTCTGCCAAACTACAAAATCACATTTTTTGCCAAAACTGCAAAATCAAATTTTTTGCCGAACCCGTGAAATCACATTTTTACGCCATAACCATAAAAACACATTTTCTCGTCCAATCATCAAAATCATATTTTCGGTCAAAACTGCAAAAACGTATTTTTTTGTCAAAACCGCAACATCACATTTTTTTTTGCCAAAACTACAAAATCAGATTTTTCCACTAAAAACGCAAAATCACATTTTTCTACTAAAACAACAAAATCATTTTTTTGTCAAAACCGTAAAATAGTATTTTCTTCCAAAATCGCATAATCACATTTTCCCATCATAATCGTAAAATCTCATTTCCCACCAAACCCATAAAATCATTTCCCCTCCAAACCGCAAAATCATATGTACCGCTAAAACTACAATACTTTTTTTTCAAAATCGTGAAAAAGCTTATTTAAAAAGAATTAAACTTATCTAGATTAAGATTTGAAATTATTAATAAGAAATTACTATGGTTGAGATTAAGATTAAAAATATAATTTAAGTTAAATAAGGGTATTTAAGTTATTTTTTATTAAACTAGATAGAGATGAAAGATTTACAAACAAACATAAGTTCAATCTAGATGGACTATCTCAATGGACAAACGAACATTCTCGAATAACATTTGGATGGATCAATTGGATGAATCCTCTAGATGAAGAGCAGCACCCATTTTTTTTTATATACTTTATATCATGATGTAAAGAAGAAGAAGAAATTGTTTGTAGATTTATATACGGAAACGCGAGAGAAACATCTAATAAATTGCCTACCTAAAGAAGTTCGAACATGTTGGCTCTGACACATCAAGGAATCATGCGAATTAGTTTGATTGTCTTTTCTTTCAAAATTTCACAATAGAAAAAAGAAAAAAAAAACTTAAAACGAGTTTTTAAAAAAATTACAAGATCAAAGATGTCTGATTATGGACCAAGTAAAATCGACTAATTTCTTCAACAAAAAAACCCTAATCGTAGATTTATCTCCCATCAACTACTATAAGATCTAGCTAGTTGCACCCATTGAAACACAACTAAGGGCAAGAGGGAAAGCTTACATAAAGATCAGAATCTAAAATTCACAATAAATGAAGCAAGAATCAGATAGATATGTATTTAGGAAGAAAACAGAAGTGGCATGAAAAAAAATAAACGATAGAGGGATGGGATACGTATGCAGCATAGGGATCACAAAACTCATCATCAAGTGACACTATGATAGGAACAAGACATCTATTTAGACAAACATATGACACTATATGTTAAAATTTATATATGTGAATGTCAGTACAATTTGGGTTATGTCCAACACTTTGGTACTTTTCATGACTTGTCCCTATTTTTGGTTTCGTCTATATACTCATATATTAAAATATTTCCCAAAAGGGACCATTACCTCTTTGATCTTCACCACCGTATCATCTTGTATTGTGACATATCTCTTTCTCTTCGTTATTATCATCTATAATCTTTATCTCATTATCACATATGTTTCTTTCATTGTTGTAATCAGATTTTATAATGTTTTCTTAGCTGTGTATATATATATATATAGTGCTGATTAATCTGTAAGAGAAATGTAAATATTATGTGGTGTTCAAGTTATCAAGTATATACATCAAAGATCTACGTCAAAGGATCTGAGTTTGGATTCTATGTAAAGAAGGAACTTCATCTTTCCAAGTAGTTCTCTCCCAATAATGGTCTCTAAATTATGGTAAGAGAGAGTATATACGTTTTTCAACAGATTCACAAATTTATTTGTCACAAATAAAATATAGAACAACTATGAATAAGATAACAATTAATATAATCATTACTAGATTTTTGTTTTAAACTATTTCTTTTTATGCTTTGATGAAAAACTAAACGCAATGTTTCTGAATCAGAATCTGTATATGCATGCTTTAACTGGACCACAACGCTGACTTAAGAAGAATAATTGATAAACATTATTTATCAATTAGAGCCTTTTACTTTTATCGGAAAAAAAACATTAGAGCCTTTCTCACGGTTTTCACATTTTCCTAGTTAAATTATTAACCTTTTCTCTCAAAATTATTTTGGTAAAAGTGTTTTCTAATATTTTAAATTCACGACGAAATTTTACAAGAAAATACAAATAACGAAAAACGAAATGCAATTACAACACAACACTATACAAACGCATCGTAAAATGCAACTAAGTTGCAACTTGCAACTATTAAAACAGTAGCAAAGCGATACGATGGAGTGCTAAAATCACCGGAGACTTGTTAGAAAAGTCTAAGCATGGAGGGCACTTTACCAATTAGCTCTACTCTATTTTCGTTTTATCATTTGAAATAATTTTATCTACTAATATATATCATTAATGTAGTAGATTCCACCACTTGAAAAAAATATGTCAGAGAGCAATGTACTTACAAGGTGGTGGAATCTGAACTTGAAACCTTTGAAACACTTAAGACATATCAACGTGGTGGAACCAAATTGGTTGCTATTATTAAACATGGACACCCTTTTACCCTAAGGCAAGAGTAGTTCAAACCCTGGTTTATTATTACTAGAAAACAATGAATGTGAATATCTCCGCGTTGAAAGTACGATGGAAACTTGACTTCAAAACCGATGATTATGTGAGTTGAAGTAGCCCATACTTGTTAATAAGTTAGGTGATAAGGAATTTTGTTTCTTTCAAATTTAATTCCGAACTAAACTCCTAAATCTCAAAACTAAGACTAGTAGTCGTAGTAAATGGATTACCGAATCCACGAGGAGCAAAAATCAACACATTCAATCTATAAGTTTCTTGAATTAAGCTAGACTAAACATGAGGAGCGGTAATGGAAATCAAACAAATCAAAGCAAGAAAAACAATAAACTAAGACAAGAACAAAAAAAGTGAGATAAGGATTGAACTTAAAGATGGAAACATGAGATTCATGAATTGAGCAAACAACTAGATAGTCTAGATGATACTAAGATGAAAGGACTAAATATTCAAACACATCATTCAAGGATAAAGAAACAATCAATTAATCCATTACCATGGAATTAATTCATCTAATGATATAAAATTGGACCAATCTCCCGATGGCAATTTAGGGATCATTAGTCATTAAATCCAAGCCAAAACATCCACTAAACAACTTAGACAACTATTCCCATTGGCTAAGATTGAAAAGCAATCATAAGACTCTCTTGAGAATTTCATCGAACACCTTCCGGGTGTGAAATCCCTTAAATCTAGAAATTGATTGATCATTTTATTTCTAGCACTAAACACTCCTTAATCATGTGAATTTAATAGTATTAAACCCTTAGCATCGTAATAAGATCTAATCTAATCTATCAATCCATGGATCTCAAAGATCACTACTCACTAATCATGGATGTCAAACATGAACAAACACATAAGAAACCCATAATCAATGATAAACAAAGAAGAAGAGATAGAAAAGAAACAATCTTTTGGTGAAAAGATCCAAGATTTAACAAAGGTTTCTCCCTAAGATCAAAATCCAACAAAAGAAGAGAAAAACTTAGGTTTTACAAGTCTTAGAATAGTGTTTATACTAATAGGGTTTAGGTCGGGTCGATCCGGGACAAACCGGGTCGAACCTTGGATAGTTGGGTGATTTAAATGGTCCCAGGCGGCTTGAGCAAGGGAGGGTGGACTGCCAGAAATTCCTTCGGCCCGCCAGCTTTCTCTCGAAGTGGCTGGCGGTATGAGCAAGTGCGTGTAGACCGCAGGAATGCTTTTGGTTGACCGCCAGGATGCAGGGGATGTCTTGGTGGATTGAGCAGAGGAGGGGCTGACTGCCAAGCTTGACGTCTCAACCGCTAGATCAGGCTGGAAGTGGTTGGCAGCCAGAATAAGGTGGTGCATGCCACCAGGTTCATCCGCCAAGGTGTTGAAACCTGCTTGTGTAGGTTTTTGTGTTCCGAGACTCGTCCAATTTGATCCATGTGACTTGAAACAGGATAGAAAAGAAGAGAAGAATGTACAAAATGCATCGTAAGACATCTACGTGATACTAACTACTTATGAATCGGAAACTATCTTGAAATTATTTAAAAAGTCGAAAAACAAATAGAAAACCTAATAAAACTCTAAGATAAAAACATACAAAATATATAAATATCAACTCCCCCGGACTAGAACCTTGCTTGTCCTCAAGCAAACAAACAAGAATCTAATTATGGGAAAGAGGCATGTAGGCAAGGAACTCATAATCTAAAGGTTATACAAAGGATGCCCAAACAAGATCTTTAGAGAGTTGTAGCATATAAAGAGAGTCGATTCTAATCTTTCGTACTTCGCATACCCTTTTTAAGCCCCAATCTACTCTACACTCTGAGACCTAAGAAAACCCCTTCCATCAAAACACACTTAACTCTTTAATATTCATTAGGTTTTTGAATTAGCGCGGTTCTCATTATGGAGAAGAGATCGATATCAATCAGCTTGGTAAGGAAAAATAGCTTTTAAGGTGACAAGAGATGGCTAACATTTTTACTTGTGGTTCACACTCAAAGAAAACACGAAATGTCGGACATTATGCAAAAGCAAGGAAGAAAGGGATCAATTGTTGTGTACAATGTCAACCTTCCATTCATTATACCCAAACCTCCAAACCTTAAACTCTATGTCTTAACCCGGATAACATGTTTTCCCATCTCACAGCACTCTGAAATACTCCTCTTTGAGAAAATATTTCTTTAAAAAACACCACCCATGTCATTTTTATCTTTACTTAGAGACTTGAGATACTCTTTTGATTTCTTAGCTCTCTTTAACCTTTGGCCTATTCCATCATTTCTAAAACTTGCCTTCTCTTTTTCTTATCTTAACTAGTGGAACTTCTTTCTTAAAAAAGGACACTAGAGCTTTTCCTTTAAACTTTTTCTATCTCAAGCCTCTTTCATTTTAAGCACCAAACCAATCTTTCTTTTGCATTTCTCTTTTCTTAACCCTTTGATCTCATCTTTTTGACACCAATAATCCCACCATTTTTTATTTCTCATTCCCTTTCTATTCTACCTAGTCTCTTAGCCTTTAAAAAGGAAAGACAATCTCAAAAACGAAAGATGAATCATTGTCGTTCTCAATACTTACAAGATTTTTCACATGAGATGTTGTAGAAAGAGGACCTCTCTAAAACAATAAACGAATGGTTTGAAAGAAACGAGAAGGGTTAAGGTGAGGAACCGTCTTAAAAATGAAGACGGCTACTCGGGCTAACTAAAGAGTGGTAAAAATGGAGAAGAAAACCCGAGTATAATATTTAATACCATGAGATTGGTTTCAAGCCCATAACGAGAAAAATTAAGTCATGATTAAGTTCAAGTTAAGATAGAGTCAAGGCGAATTATCAAGATGGTTTTACTAAGGTAGGTGCTTTCGAAAGGGGGAATTCTAGATATGGATTTTCTATTTTTTGATCGGCTCAAGCTACATGATATATCTAACAAGGGTTTTGATTGGTTCCCTAAGCATTGGCCACTTACAAGGCAATCTAATCATTATTTCTCTATGCAATATGCAAATGAATCCTATATGCTTCTAAAACTCAATCCTAAGGACGAAAGTATGTAAACTGCAACTATATGCTTTCTTTTTGTATTTTTCAAATTTTTTTGATTTTTTTGGTTTTTCTATGCCGTAGCAACCAATTCTCCTCCCTCGGACTTATTCATCACCGTCTCGGTGAATGAAAAATATCAGAAAGAGACCAACAATCATAATCATACGAAAAAGGGATGGTATTTACAATGGTGAGAATTTGGTACCTTGGATCAAAATGGGGGGGGGGGAACCAGGGAAGTCCNGAGTAAGATTCGTTGCTCAAAGTTGGCGTGGGAGACCTTTTCCTTCTACATTGTCTCCTTGGTTCATAGGAGGAGTATCTTGATGGCTCATAAATTGTTAGAGCGTTCGAGGTACCTCTAAAAGAGTGCCTTTCTTCTTCTTGGTCGACCTCCATCCCTTCGACTTCTTCCTCTCGTTGTGTCCTTGAGGTCTTTCTCCTGAGAGCTTTTTGGTAAGAATTTTCACTTGATTTGTGAGGGATTTCACTTGTCCCTTCAAACTTTTTACCACCTTGGCAAGCTTGTGGATTGTTCTATCTTGCCATTTGTTCCACCCTTGCATCGTCTTTAGCTTCTCATGAGTGTATTCCATTCCTTTCGAAGGCAATGGTCCATTGTAAGGGTCAAATTGGTAGCAGCGACTACCGTAAATCTCCTCATCAATCACGTTTGAGCTCTCTCCTTGTTCTTGTTCTCTTGGCTCTTCCTTTCTCCTCTCACAAACCTCATCCTCTTGCTTTTCTTCTTCATTTTCCTCCTCCACTTGTGGATCTTTACCCCTAACTCTCGAAGTCCATATAGAAGAAGTTTGGGTGTTGGGGTCATAGAAGCCATACTGCGGCAGAGAGGAGAAGATGTCGTGGTTGGCTAGTGTTGTTTCCGCTTGGTTGGGAAAATGAATCTCCTCTCATCATTCATGATGTGTGTGTAATGGGAATCGACTACCCCTCCCAAAAACTGTAAGGATGACAAGTAGGCGATGTTGATCCTTGAGATAGGTTCTTCATGGGAAGGGAAGTTTGTCTCATTTTCCTTATTGAATTCCTTCAAGATTTTCGTGACTGTACCACCAATCATCAATTTAGCATTGCTATCTTTTGTGGTGTATAATGTTTCTCGAACTTCCAAGAAGTGTGACAACAAAACTCCCACGAGGTCAAGTCTATGGCGGCTCTTTTTGCTATATACTATTTTCGAGAGAAGGGGCGTTATTCCCTTTGAGAGAAAGTACATCTCGTCTTTGTTCAACTTCCCCGATTATCCTCTTGCATAGAAAGTGTTTGCAAGAGCTTTTTGCACATATCTTATTGTCAGGTGTCGAATCTTTGACGCCTTTAACCCCACCTTGTATTCTCCTTGTCTGATCTCGGTCTACACCGTCTTTTCCTTATCGATGATCTTCAGTATCTTGTGTTTATCGTCTCTAAAAAAATTAAAATAAGTACTAAGTCCACCCATTGTCCAATTGCAAGTATTCCCGATAGCTTTGAATTTAAACTTTCCCTCCTCAGCATTGTATTGCAACGTGGAGAGGAACTCGAAAGTAAGCTTTTGATACCCCGACTCGTTAAGAAAGAAGAAGTGTTCCATGCTCATGTTGGAGGCTATAAGGTAGACGCCTTCGTAAATTCCAAGTGTCTCTAAATTTTTTCTATCCGTCCAACGTGTTGGAACCCATTTCTTTTTCATCAAAACATCGAAATATTGCTTTGCGGTTGGTTTCTTTGGTGGCTTCAATTTTGCCACTTTGGATGATGCGGATGGCTTCCTTCTTGCAATGGAGGAATGCCCTCTTCCACTTCCTCATTTTCCCGCTCTTCAACCGGTTCGGATGGTTGAGAAATGTCTTTGCCTTTTTTTTCTTTGAACAAACCGTTGAGTTTGTGCCTTCCGTCGATTCCCTCGAGTTTTAAGGTCCCCTAGTGTAGAGTGTAGTCAAGTTAGTTGTTAAAGATAATATAGCTCATGAATGCTTGTAGACATTCACGTGCCTTTGTGCAAGTCATTATAAACCACCATATCAACTGAACTCCTTTAAACAATGTAACTACACACAAAGATGACCTTAATTACAACTCATAACCGCTTTCTTAAGCACAATGCAACAACTAAAGACATACAAAAGGATTTTAGCAATTTCTCAACATCACCACTCTCTTGAAATTTTCAAATTACACTCAAATGGCCATAACCTTTAGTAGTCTTTTGTAAACAAGTATCTTAGAACCTCAATAACTCACAGAAACCACAATCCCCGAATTTCTATAACTTCCAAAAATTCTTAAAATTCTCAAAAACCCTAAGTTTTGAATTTCTAAAATCAAGCAATTCACAAGATAATTTAGGTTGTTCTAGCATAAAAAACTGCAACCCAACTATGTACGATCATAACCAAGCACTAGAAACAACCAAATCATCATAAATATAAAATTCGAAAATGTAGTTCACAGAGAGAGATTTGAGAATTTTACCTTGCTGGAGAGTGAATGGAGCAAGAGGGTGATGAAAAGGGGCAAAAATTACTCTAGAAAGCTGAAAAAACGTGATTGTTGCAAAATATTTGAAAGATTTTGGTGGAAAATTGAGAGAGAAAGTTGTGTGCTTTCTTTTCTCTTCAATGGAGAAAACGAGAGAGAGATTTTCGTTCGGGGGAGGGTTTTAGAAATTTTTTTTTTAATTTGAAAAGTTTTAAATTGCAAAATTGCCCCACCAAATCGATTTTTTCATAAAAATCCACTTACCTGTCATAGCTGGCGGTCTGGAAGAGAGCGTGCGGGCCACCAGGAATGGTGTGCTGACCGCCAAGAATCTTCAGAAGTGACTGGCGGTGTGAGCAGGTGTGTGTGGACCGCTAACTCCTTAATTTTGACCGCCAACTTTGTTGTCTTGTTGATCTCCCAACCTGGCGGTCTAGGAATAGGCGGGCAAACCATCAAGTTTGACGTGTAGACCGTTAAGAATATCTGGAAGTGATTGGCGGCCATAAAATGGTAGTGTAGACCGCCAAGAATGGTGTTTTGGCCGCCAGCTTGCAAGTTTCAAGCTTTTCACCAAAATTCCTTGCATCTAGCGACAAGAACACACCAAAAAAAACCCAAGATCTTTATTTAAGGTAGGAAATAGAGTAGAATATTTACAAGGATACCATGGGAATGTCTCCCAAGCGCGTTTGCTTATCGTCACTAAGCTTAACGTTGTTAAAGCTTAGGCGATTTCGGGATTCGAAAGAAGAATTGTGTTGGCTTCTTCAATCGTTGTGTCAACTAGATAGGATTTACACCTCTGGCCATTAACTGTGAAATCTCCCACATCCTTGTTCAAAAGAACAATGACACCATAGGGTCTTACTTCATTGATCTTAAAGGGACTGGACCATCTCGACTTGAGTTTTTCGGGAAATAACTTCAACCGGGAATCAAAGAGCAAAACTTGGTCTCCTTCCTTGAAGTCCCGCTTGATGAGTTTCTTGTCATGAAACGCTTTAGTTCTTTCCTTACAGATCTTGAAACTCTCATAGGCATCCATCCTCAACTCATACAATTCTTCCAATTGAACCAAACGCTTCTTGGAAGCCGTTTTGATGTCAAAATTGAGCATCTTAGTAGCCTATAAGGCCTTGTACTCTAACTTAATTGGGAGATGGCAAGCCTTACCATAGAGAAGGTTGAAGGGAGTTGTACCTACTGGTGTCTTGAAAGCGGTACGGTAAGCTCATAAGGCATCATCTAGCTTTATTACCCAATCGTTCTTTGTCTTCCCAATCGTTTTCTCGAGGATGACTTTGACTTGTAGGTTTGAGACCTCCACTTGGCCTGAGGTTTGAGAATGGTATGGAGTAATGACCTTGTGCTTGAATCCATTCTTCTTTAGCAAACTCTCAAACACCTTGTTGATGAAATGAGATCCTTCATCGCTTATGACCACCGTGGGCACACCATATCGAGGGAAAATGATGAATTTGAAAATCTTAATCACTACCTTAGCGTCATTGGTTGGACTAGCGAGTGCTTCTACCCATTTCGAGATATACTCGACCGCTACCAATATGTATTGATTCCCATATGAAGAAGGGAATAGCCCCATGAAGTCAATACCCGACACATCAAACAATTCTACTTCAAAGATCGGGTTTTGGGGCATTTCATTTCGCTTACTAATGTTCTCTTTCCTTTGACATGGGTCACATCTATATATGAATCCGTGAGCATCCTTGAACAATGATGGCCACCAAAATCCCACTTGGAAAACCTTTTGAACCGTTTTAAAAAGAACGAAATGTCCTCCATAACTTGATCCATGGCAATGAAAAAGGATGTCTTGAACTTCTCCCTATGGTATGCACCTTCTAAAGAGACCATAATTTCCTTTTTTGTACAATAAGGGTTCATCCCAGTAGTAATGTTGAACATTTTTGTAAAATTTCTTCTTCTCGTAGCTTTTTAAACTTGGTGGCTCAATCCCACATGCTAGATAATTCACAAAATCCGCATACCAAGGTAGTTTCTCCTCAAAGGCTTTAATCTTGTTGATGTAGGTGTAAGCAAAATTCTCCTCAACAAAAGAGTCAATTGCATTGACTAGTTCTTTGGGCAATGAGTCATTAATGGGAAAGCCTTCATTTATTTTCATTCTAGACAACTGATCTGCTACACCGTTTTCTATCCCTTTCTTTTCTTTTATCTCCAAGTCAAACTCTTTCAAATGGAGAATCCATCTCAACAATCTTGGTTTTGCATCCTTCTTTGCTAAAAGATGTCTTAAAGCCGCATGATCTGTGTAGACAATAACCTTAGAGCCTACTATATAGAAGTGAAACTTCACAAACGCAAAGACTATAGCAAGAAGCTCTGTCTCCGTTGTGGCATACTTCATTTGAGTTTCATCCAAAGTCTTGCTCGTATAGTAGATCACGTGAAACTTTTTTTCCATCCTTTGTCCTAAAACCGCTCCAACCGCAAAGTCATTCGTATCACACATAATCTTAAAAGGCAATTCCCAATTCGGAGCTTGGACTATTGGAGTCGATATCAAGGCTTCCTTAATCCTCTTGAATGCCTTCATACAATCTTCATCAAACTCAAAGGGCACATCCTTGCATAAGACCTTGGTTAGAGGTCTTGCTATTTGAGAAAAGTCCTTGATAAATCGCATATAGAAACCCGCGTGTCCAAGAAAGCTTTTTATACCCTTAACCGAATTGTGTAGCTCAAGCTTGACTATGACATCTATCTTCGCTTTATCCACTTCAATACCCATATTTTTGAGATCTGATGTCCAAGAACAATACCATTTCTCACCACGAAGTGAAACTTTTTTCAATTGAGGACGAGGTTGGTCTCTTCGCATCGCTTTAAGGCCCTACAAAAATTAGACAAACACCCACCAAAAGAGGATCCATGAATCGAAAATTCATCCATGAAAACCTCCATAATATCCTCAATCAAATCTGAAAAGATAGAAATCATACATCTTTGGAAAGTACCCGGTGCATTACATAGTCCAAACGACATCCTTCGATAAGCAAAGGTACCATAAGGGCATGTAAAATTCATATTTTCTTGGTCATGTGGGTGTATTGGGATTTGGAAGAAACCTGTATACCCATCCAAGAAGCAATAAAATGAGTGATTAGCTAACCGTTCAAGCATTTGATCAATAAAAGGCAAAGGAAAGTGATGTTTTCTAGTGTTCAAATTGAACTTTCTATAGTCGACACACATCTTATGCCCGATGATCAATCTAGTGGAGACCAAATCATTCCCATCGTTCTTTACTACGGTCATACCTCCCTTTTTGGGAACTACATGGACTGGAGATATCCAAGTACTATCCGAGATAGGATAAGTAATCTCCGATCCTAGTAGCTTCAAGATTTCCTTTTTAACAACTTCTTTTAAATTGGGATTTAGCCTCCTTTGGTGTTATATTGAGGATTTAGATTCATCTTCTAAGTAAATCATATGCATGCAAAGAGAAGGAGAAATCCCTCTTATATCATCAAGAGAGTATCCTATGGCTCTTCTATATTTTCTCAACTCTCCTAGAAGTAAATCAACTTCATCATCAAGCAACTCATCACTAATTATAACTGGGTAAGTAAAATTTTGACCGAGAAATGCGTACCTTAGCCTGGAGGGAAGAGTTTAAAGTTCCGCCTTAGGTGTCTTGAGTTCGGTCAAATCATCCTCCATTTGTTATTTCTCTTTGATGACCTTCTTGACCTTATCTACTTCGAGTTCCTCAACCAATTCCAAAGTGCAAGTGTTCGTCAATATGGGCTTGTGGGAATCCGACATTCTTTCATAACCACTTGCATACTCATTCTCGATTACTCTTTCCTATCTTGGAAGAGTAAGAGCTACTTGAAGCGCATCTTGGCCGTTTAGTTCTTCTAGGAGTTCATCCGCCATTTCATCCAACAAGTCATAGTAAAACACTTGTCCATCTATTGTTGGTTTCTTTAGAGCCTTGGTGATGTTGAAAGTTAGCTTCATATCTCCCAAGTGAAGATCGATCAAGTCTTTCCTTACGTTGATAATTGCTCCTACCGTAGAGAGGAAAGGCCTTAAATATTATTGGGTCTGTTGGCTCTTCTTCCATTTCTAAGACTATTGAATCAATTGGAACTTCGCAATTTCTCACGACCAATTTAACATCCTCAAGAACCCCAACTGGATATCAAGAGGTTGCATTACAGTATGCTTTTGGATGACCCTTGGGCTTACCTGTTACTATGTCTTTGCCATGACTCCTTGAAGAAGACGCTACTTAGGCTATTTGGTTATCCAAGGTTTTAACATGTGTCGAGAGATGCTTAAACTTATACTTCAAATCACTCAACCCATCATCAATCTTTGCATTAAATTTCCCTTGCCCTTCCAAAATTTGCTTCAAAAGCATCCTAGTCTCATCTTCTTGAATAGAAGAATTTGAAGGAGTATTTGAGAGCTTGAATGGCCTTTGGGTGGGAGGTTTCTTTGGTGTTGGGGGTTATCAACATTGGGATTCGGGTAGGGGGATTGTTGTTCCATGGCTTGAAGGACGGATTGTAGGATCTAGGATAATATCCCTCTTGTATGTAGCACAAATCTTCTTGATCCTCTTGATCATCCTCATCGCCATATCCTTTATCACTTTCCACTTGATCCACAACATTCATGGACCTTTGGTTTAATCTTGTGAGCTTATCTATCTTGTCGTTAAGCTCTTTGAATCTTAATTCTTTGCGAGAGTTCCTATCATAGTCACTCCCATAGCTTTGATCGCTTTGGATGAGGTTTTCAATCAAAGCTTCACCTTCTTCAACATTAGGATTTGCGAAACTACCCCGACTCGTCGTGTCTAGTGAGTTCCTATGTTTACCAAGCATCCACGGTGGAAAATTACCAACAAGGCATCTTTAGAAACCCCATCATGTGGGCATGATCTAATGTAAAACTTCAACCTTTCCCAAGATTCATGAAATGTTTTGTTGCCACCTTACTTGAAGCTTGTGATGTCGTTCCTTATCTTAGCAGTCCTTTGTTTGGGGAAGAATTTAGTGACAAACTCTTTTTCCACTTGAGCCCATGTGGATACTAACTCCGAGGAGATACTCTTCTCCCATTGAGCGGCCACGTCTCTTAATGAGAAAGGAAGTAGTATCATTTTGATTGCCTCTTTACTCATCCATTTATCTTGACCGTCCTACAAATCCTCTCAAACTCATCAATGTGGTCTAGAGGATTATCCGCCGGAAGACCATTGAACTTGTTGTTTTGAACCATGTTGATGAGGCTATGTTTAATCTCAAAATTATTGGATTCCATTGTGGGAATCGAAATTCTCACTGTCAATATTATATGGTTCACGGATTCTGTAGCCAAAGATCAACAGATCAAGATAGCGAANGAGTAAGTTAGATAACGAAATACGAAATAGATTGCGAAGCGATATGAATTAACGGTGAACAAGTAACAGGATTCATAAGATAAATTGACGTGAATGAATACGAAGTGAAAACGAGAACGGATCTAAAGTATGCAGAAATCGTAAACGGAGAGCGATTCGATAGACACAGTTAACAAAGAAGTTAAAGGATCCTATTCGAATTTCGTGATCGGAACATGCGCAACCGGTGTTAAGCCGTGGCCG
>OVAN01004419.1:0-19150 GCA_900406275.1 Anastatica hierochuntica
AACCTCAAATTTGAGGATTCACTATTCAAAACCTCAAATTTGAAGGTTTGAAGGTCTTTTTGGAGAACAAGAAACCTCAAATTTGAGGGTTTGAGGATCCTTTTGGAGATGCTCTTATGAAGGAGAAAGATGAAGCCGATCATTGAAGTTGCTACAAGAAAATTTTTGATTGAAATCCATAGATTTAAAAGAATTTTAATATTTAAGCTTCATATATCTTCAAATTTGGGATTGGGACCCGAACGTATAATATGATGGTGTTCCAAGTGCTAGTCCATCATGCAATCCTGAGAATTGTCATTACGTGTATGTAAAGTGATGGTGTTTGGCGATTTTTCAATTGAGAAGTTAAGTTAAAATTCTCTAACTTGAAAAGGAGGCAAAAAAAAGTCATATAATGGATGAGGTGAGAGTCGCTGCCTTCACGATTGGTAAAAATCTGCCAACTTTTTTGGTAAAAATCTGCTGACTTCTTATCTTCTAGCAAGTTTATTTCGATTGTACATATAGCTATGCATCCACAATTTGACGTAGTCGTGCATAAATGTGTATAACTAATATTATTATTTTCATTATGATTTAGTATGATTGTGTCTATATATAATAATACTTCGGCAAACTCAATCATACTAAATCGATTCTAGGCAAATTTATATCTAGTCAGAAGAAAAATTCCAAAAACATGATGATACCACATCTTCCAAACATTAATAGTTTAACAAATTTTTGTTGATTCAAGATAGCAAAAATTTTGTGTTTTTGGAAAAACAATTTTTGATCTCTCAAAAAAAGCATTCTGTTAGCTTAGTACCCTCTCTTTCTATTAGAGGCTTTCACACAGCTTATCAGAATGGAGTTTCTTTCGATAAGGACTTTCTCCTTAGCGGTACTTTTGAATTTAAGGAAAATTTCTTTATGTCATTGGCGCAAACTTTCCTTTCTTTCCATATCTACATCCCAACACGAATCACTGATACAAATTGATCCTTATTTCTATATCGACTGCCTCGACATAATCCGATTAAGGAATCAAATAAATTACCGTCAATCGTCTTCAAAATCTATTACATTTCATAGCGGCGGTGGATTGGGTAAGTTCTCTGTTCTTGGGAGATTGAGTGGAATAGGTATATTTTTGCTGCTAATGGAAGGGACATTGAACCAAGCTCTTGAATCAATGTCTTTAGAGGAAGACGTCCCCATATATACACCAGCAGATGAAGGCTTCAGTTCAGCGGCCAGGAACTTGAACAGTTTAATTGGTCGGTTTTTGAAACCAAAAACCAAAATATGTGAAGGATGCTTCGTATTATACATGAAATCTGGAATATCTACGAGAGGGTACGAGGTATTACTCTATCTAAGGATAACTTTCATATCATTTTTGAACTCGAAACATATATCCAATCAGTGATGAAACATGGATGTTGGACACTCGATGACTGGGGAATGGTCCTCAATAGATGGGTGGAAAATCCTCCACCAAATTTTCTGCAGCACGGCTCCAATTTGGATTCGTATCCGCATAATCCCAGTCAATCACCTCACGGAAAAATTATAAAAGCTATTGCTGGTGTTATTGGTTATGTTAAAGTTGTTGAGTTCGAAGAAGGGAATCAACACTTTTAGCTTATGTTTTGGCACTTGTAGTGATTGATATGGAACAACCTTTACGAGATGTCAAGACCATAAACGTGCCTATAAGAGGAACAACTCAAGTTGAAATTAAATACGAGAGTGTGAGACAGAAATGCTTTCGTTGTATGCGTCTGAGCCATGAGAAACAAAAGTGTTATTTGTTATAAAGAGACCAAGGAAAGAGACAAGGTTTAGGTCAAAACCAGAGCAAGAAAGAGATAGCACCATCTATGTGAGACAACATCACACCAATTTAGTCGAGAAACAGATGCCTTTGATGGCTCTATCTATTCCACCTGGATTTGAGCCGAGACCAAACGTCGATTTTGAAAGAACACTGACTTAAGAACTCAACAAAAATCTTCCAAAAACTCTTCCAATAGATATTGTTCAAGCAAATCTTATACGGACTTTGTTTGATCAGATTTACTTGACTTGTCACACACGACAATCAAGACTGACCAATACCTATTCTACCCAACTTAGCACAACCAAGACTAACCAACCCTAGCTACTTAAGTAGATGTTGCTCCTCAATATTCTCTAGGTCTTTTTCGTGATCTTCTGAATATTCTCTTGCCAACTTCTCTTATCTAGGAATAGATTATCTTCGAGATCCTTGCCACGTAAGCCTTTTCAATTTTCCCGCTAAAGCTTATGTGTTACACACACACTGCTATTGTGTCAATGCAAAATCCATGTTCTCACATTCTCCCCCTTTTTGTATGCTCGTGTGCAAGATAGACACACAACATCCTTGCTAGCAACCATACAACAAATATTAAAGTTCAAACATCACTGAGAAATTATAATAAGTCATCGACTAGACTCCAAATGAGTTCCATATTACATGCCCAAAACAAAAACATAAAATAATTAGCAATAAGTCTTAAGCTGCAACAACACACAGTTGTTTCATGAAAACAAACTTCCACTCATCACTAATCTAACTCCTGCATTCCACTCTCAAAGGATGCAGATGCATCGCTATCCTCATCAATATCAGAATCCGCAGCACGACGGACATCAAATGTGTTCTACTCTCCCCCTGCGTGGATGCACATGTGTACACAAAAATAATGAGAATTGAAAACAGAGAGTACGGAGTAATAGAGAGCTTACCTTTAAGCCGCATTTCCATATGATGTATCATCCTTTTGAGGTTGCGCAGATCAAAAGCCAGAGTGGGTGGAGCAAGATCTTGTTCTCCATCCGAACCACGAGCACTCTTGTCCAGAGAGATCATCCTTGGAAAGGCTGAAAGCTTGTCATTTCTAAATGCAGGGACTAGACGCTAGAATCTCAGAAGCTCATATATGAGATCGGGAAATGGAAGACGAATTCCCACGAGACTAGGATGTTTGGCAATCTCCATAATCTTCTTGTAGACCAATCTCCCAAAGTTGAAGGGCTTTTTGTGAACGAGCATGTGGATGAACTTCGTACATACTTGAGTCATGGTAGTCTATTAGCAGATGCTATCCAATTCCTACAACAGAGTTTATAGAGCACAACCATAGACGGAGTCATATGCTTAGACAGAAACTCTTCCCACCTATTCTTCTTCCCTCCAGTTAAAAGCATGATTGCTTCAGAGAGAGGGGCATCCATATACACTTCAGACTCATTGTGAGACACTGAATCAACATGAGTAAGAAGCATCCTATTGATGAGATCCGGAGTAAACTCATAAAGTTCTCCTGTCACATACACCAAACCTAGATCAAGTTCCTTTTTGTCATCTCCTTCCCTCAGATTGGAGTAAAACTCCCTAACTACTTGTTGGACATATTGGTCCACATTAGTAACCGTGTGAATCAACTCAACATTCACAATAATGTGTTCAGATTCAATCAACTCTTTGTCATTCAAAGGCAGGAACTTTTTATCTAGAAAAGCACGAACCTTGAAACACTTGTAGAACTCCGTTGTGTGAGCGTTGATGAACCTCTGATTGAGGGGACGAATTGGAAGTCTAGTAAAAATAGCCGAAAACATGCGTTCCTTTTTCCTGACAAGTGCTCTGTTTGCTTCCATACAAACTTCAAAGGAAGGGTATGGATAAGGATTTGCTTCACGATCATCAAGAAGATCATCTTCAGCAATTAGGGTTTTCTTTTGTGCATGTGGTTCTTCATCGTCATATCCCATCTCTTGGTCTTCCCAGGGGTTTTCAGGTTCTCGCATTGGAGCTTTTCCTTCACGATGAGTTCGGTGAGGAACTGGATGAGGCGATTCTTCGAGATCAATTAGGTCTTCACTGTTATTCACCTGTGTTGATGATTGTCCTCTATTAGCAGCGGCGACTTCTCGATCGACAACTTCTCTTTGTTTTCAGGTCATCGTCATCGACAGAGGCAAGGAAAGCACGCATACAAACTAGCAAACGGAAGCGAAAATTAGGGTTTGTGCCAGTGAAAATCTTCCTCCCACTTAATTAGCCGCGAAACCTGTATCAAACAACAACTGAAGAGCCTGTGGGCCTAATGGGCCAGATTAGCCATCTTATGATAATTATAGAAACCCAAGGCGTGTTATTAGACTACCCAAAAAAAGTTTCATATCAAAATGGACATAATGCAACAACAAGAGAATCATAACACACATAATTCACTAAATCATGAGGACTCTATGTTATCAGAAACTGTTGTTAAGACTTACAGGCCAGCTGATATCACAAACCATCACACCATTCGTAGTTCAAAGTTCAAATTTTTAGAAAACCAAAACACAATGAGGAGTCACATAACATAGACCACATGATCATTGTTCCAAAGGCTAAAATTTTCAAGAAAGCTTATTCAACCAACCAGCATCCCAAAGGTAGCTCTTTCTCATTAAGAATAACTTCTTTTGATTAAAGAATTCAAAATAAGTAGCTTTGACACTTTGAGACTAAATCCATTCAAGACATCTCCTCCAAACACAGTGGCACAACACAAGTTGTTTTAATTTAAAGATCGATGATCCCTAATTTTCTAGGGTGTCATTGTATTTTTTTATCTGCATCTTTCAAGTTGATGAGCCTTTGATTCCAATGCTAGTGAGAATCGATGTTCCCTACTTTTCTAGGGCGTCATTATATTTTTTATTGATTCTCCTTTTCTTTTTCTTTTAAAATACCCACAGTATTGCAGGTTAGTACAAGAAGGACTTAGTTTACCGATCAGAGGTTTTATACAAGGGTAATACGATATGGGGAGATAAAACGAGAATAATGAACAATGGTCTTTTTACACGCACCCTATCATGTTATGATTCAGTCATATTTCACAAATTTCAAGGGTTTTTCTTAAGTGGCAGAATGTGTTAAGATCTAACAGTTTAGTGAATAAATCAACTAGTTGCTTAACATGTTCAATGACAAGTTTTTCCTCTACTAATTCACGAACAAAGTGATGTTTGATGTCTACATGTGTTGGTCCTAGAATGTTGAACTGGGTTTTTAGATATGTTGATTGTACTTACATTACACAATAAACCAAGAATGGATGAGATTCAATATCATAGTCGTGTAACATTTGCTTCATCCATATCAATTGTGTGCAACAACTCCCAAGTGCGATATACTCTGTCTCAGTTGTCGATAGAGTGACACAATTATGTTTCTTACTATGCCAAGCAATGAAATTGTTGTCGAGGAAGAAACACCAACCAGATTTGCTTTTCCTGTCATCAAGACTTCCTGCCCAATCAGCATCACAAAATCCTACAAGATTGGAGTTAGTATCTTTTGTATAGAAAATACCATAGTCTACTGTACCTTTCACATATTTCAGAATGCTTTTGACGGTAGCCAAATGTGACTCTCTGGGACTTGACTGATAGCGAGCACAAACACCAACGCTATAGCAGATATCTGACCTACTTGTTGTGAGATACAGTAGGCTGACAATCATGGCTCTGTTCATCTGCTAATTCACTTTTACCCCTTGTTCATCCCGTGAAAGTTTTGTGGTAGAGATCATTGGTGTTCTTGATTCCTTAGATATTTGCATCTCGAATCTCTTAATCAGGTTCCTTGCATATGCTCCTTGAGACACAAAGATCTCGCCTTCACGTTGTTGAACTTGCAACTGAAGAAAGTAATTTAATTCTCCTATAAGGCTCATTTCAAACTCTTTTTTCATAGTTTAAATGAATATGTCCACAAGCATTTGTTTAGTCCCTCCAAAAATAATGTCATCAACGTAAAATTGGACTACCAAAAAGTCTTGTTCAGACTGCAAGACGAAAAAGTCTTATCTACTCCTCCTCGTACAAATTGTGCTTTGAGTAAGAATTGAGCCAACCTTTCATACCAAGCTCTGGGGGTTTGTTTCAAACCATACAATGTGTTTTTCAAGTGAAACACATGATCAGGGAAGTTTGGATCTTCGAACCCTTTAGGTTGTGAGACATATACCTCTTCTTGCAGTTGATTGTTCAAGAATGCATTTTTGACATCCATTTGATAGAGTTTGAATTTAAGCTCACACGCAATATCCAACAACAGTCTTATTGATTTTAACCTTGCAACAGGAGCGAATGTCTCATCAAAATCTACTCCTTCAACTTGGGTGTATCCTTGTGCCACTAGTCTCGCTTTGTTTCTTATGACATTTCCATGCTCATCTAGTATGTTCTTGAAAATCCACTTTGTGCAATGACATTGATCCCCTTAGGTTTTGGCACTAGATCCCATACCTCAAGCCGAGTGAACTGCTCTAGTTCTTCATGGCAAGAACCAATCCAAAATTCATCCTGAAATGCTTCCTCAATGGTCCTTGGTTCTATTAAAGATACAAAACATCCAAACTCAACTATTTCAGCCAGCATTACCAACTCTTTGAAGTTAATTTGCTTCTTTCTTGTCACTTTGCCATCATTGAGACCTCCTATGATGTCTTTTAAGGAATGATTCCTATGAACCTGAATGTTTTCTCTGCTATCTTCAGTGTCATTTACTTCATCTTTGACAGTTTCAGTCTGAGTGATGCTTGGAACAACTTCTCTTGTTCCATCTGCACCATCTTGTATCAGGGTGACTTCATGAACTTCTAAATTGTTGTTGTCATCAAGCACAATATTGATCGATTCTACAACTGTTATGGTTCTCTGATTGTATGCTATGAAGGCCATATTATGTGTAGCATATCCAAGAAATATCCCCTCGTCACTTCTGGAATCAAACTTTCCCAAATGATCTTTATCGTTCAGTATGTAACAAACACAACCAAACACATGAAACTAACTCAGATTGGGAGTCTTTCCCTTCCAAATCTCGTAGGGAGTAGTCTTTATACCAGACTTGATATAGACACGATTGATTATGTAGCATGCAATGCTTACTACCTCAGCCCAAAATATGTGTAACACATTGTTCCACTGCATCATTGCTCTGGCCATCTCTTGTAGTGTTTTGTTCTTCCTTTCCATAACCCCGTTTTGTTGAGGTGTTCTTAGAGCAGAATATTGATGCCTAATACCTTGGGTTTGATTAGAATTTTTCAAATATCTCATTCTGGAATTCCCCTCCATGATCACTCGTGATTTGAACAAAGCTCCTCTTCTCAGTCTTGAGTTGAAGTGCAAGTATCTTGAAGCTCTCCACAACTTCAGTCTTTTCTCTAAGAAACATGGCCCATGTGTATCTGAAGAAGTCATCGACTAGAACAAAAACATATCTCTTACCCCCTAGACTTTCCGTTTCGACTGGACCCATAAGATCCATGTGAACCAGTTCTAAGACACGTTTGGTCATAATTTATGGGACTCTTTTATGCTGGACTTTGATCTGCTTACCCTTATTGCAAGTTTCACAGACCATACTAGTCTTGTCATCTAGTCTATGGATTCCTCTGACCACTTGAGCATTAACTAACCGACGTAAACCATCCACATTCATGTATCCTAGCTTTCTATGCCACAACTCAATCTTAGACTCAACTGCAGTCAAGAAATTTTTTGAGGGTCTCCACATGTAACAGTTATTTCCTGAGCAAATCCCTGCCAACATAACATTTCCATTTTCATCTACTGCCTCGCATTCTGTCTTGTGAAAATAACCTTGAGTCCTTCATCACATAGTTGGTTGATGCTAATAAGATTTCCCTTAAACCTTATACAAGATAGACATTGGCAAGTTGAGGCTGATATGACCTTTCCAGGTTTCCAACTCCACATATTTTCCTTTGGCCTCCATCACCAAAGGTTACTTTTCTTCCTTTGAGTGATGTGTGATGTTTCATCGAGTTCATGTCTCTAGTCATGTGTTGTGAGCACCCACTGTCGAAATACCATTTCTGCACATCATGAAATTCAATTGTGGTGTATGCCCCATTTAAAAAGTTATCTCATTTTTTCTTGGTAAATCATATAACACAACTTTAGCTATCCAAACCATTCCGACTTTTGTTGGTTCCAAGAAGCACTGATGATTCTTCCAAGCTTGTGCAATCCTTCTCTTCTTTAGAAAATAATATTTGGCTCTGTGATTGCTTTTGCAACAAAACAAACATCCTCTATTTCTCTTATTAGATGGAGATTGTTGTCTACCTTGCTTGTGATAGACTACAACAAAAAATTTTGTCTCACGAGTCTGTCTATGACTAACATTTGAGACTTTCTGAAGTCCTTGTTTCACAATTGTCTCTTCAGCAGTTCTGGAAGTGCTTGCTTTAACAAAACCTCCCATTGTGGTATTGGTTCCCCTTTGTACCCGAGACCCCAATTTACTTTGGGTGGTTGCCCCTTTGAAAAGATTTCATCAAGATTCTTTTTTTTAGTGTTAAGCATGTGAATATTCTTGCGATTTTCTTGCAGTTCGTGCTCAAGAATTTTGGCTTTATCCTTCTCTTGATCAAGAATCTTCTGCATGTAATCCAAATGAGTTTCCAGTATTTTCACAATATTAGTTTGATCAGTTGTGTCAGACACAACCACTGATGTTTCACACTGTGAATCAGTCTTCTGTTCTTCATTCTGAGGTTGAACTTGCTCCAGTTCCAGTATATTTACTTGTGCTTTCAACATTGCCTTATCTTTGACTAGCTCCAGGTTCTCATTACTTAGCTTCACCCAGCTGCCATACAACTTCCTGCATTCGAGATTTGTATCAACCTCATTGTTACTATCACTGTCAGATTATGAGAGAAGAACCTTTTTTGTCTCTTGAGTCTTAGCTGTGAAAGCTACTAGATTAACCATGTCACATTCACTGTCTTCTTCAGATTCAGAATCACTAAAACAACAAAACGACTTCTTCCTTCTTCTGCTCAGATTTGGACATTCCGTTTTAGTGTGTCCTAACCCATTGTACTTGAGACATTTGATTTCCTTACGCTTTGTCATAGGGAAATCAGCCCTCATATGCCTATATCCTTCACACTCAAAGCATTGTAGTTTAGGTCTCCTTTTTCCTCCCTCTTTCTCATTTCTGAAACCTCTTGGTCCTGACTGATCAAGGTCATATTTTCTTGGTGTTTTCATGGCTTTGATATTTTCTTTCTCCACCCGCTTCATCATTTTCCCAAAGTTTCTTGCCAAGAGACTCATCTTTTTCTCAAGCTTAAGGAAGCGACCGTCCTTTTGATCACTAGTCAGTGCCACACCAGCATGTGTGTTATTCAGATTCGCAACGACTTCCATTTCTTCTGCTTTCAACATTCCAACTAGTTTCTCAAACTTCAACTCATCAATGTTTTCTATCATCTTAACAACAGCTTTGTGAGCAGCATCTTTGGGGGTAAGCATTTCAGAAGTTTCTTGACCAACTTCTTTTCTTTGTATTTTTTTGCCTAATACAAAAGCTTCATGTGTCATAACACTTAATTTGGAACTGAAACTTTTAATGGACTTGTCATTCCCCATTCTAAGATTTTTGAACTATGAAGCAAGATGGTCCAGACGAGTTCTTCTCACACTCGCGTCGCCTTTAAACGAATTTCTGAGAATGTCCCATGCTTCCTTGGTTGACTCGCTTCCTTGAATCAACTTAAATTGTTTCAAGTCAACAGCTCCAAATATCACAGTCATAGCTTTGGAGTTTAATTTTGATGCCAATTTTTCAGAGTCAGTCCACTTATCTTTAAACTTAGGAATTTTCTTTCCATTAGCAGCGACAACATGTGGTTCCTCCCATCCTTCTTAAAATGAAGTCCAAGCATCTTCATCCACATATCTGACTAGTTGCATCATCTTAACTTTCCAATGACCATAGTTGTTCTCATCAAGGATTATTGGTTTTTGCACGGCAATGAGCTCTTTACCAGTATCCATCACTGGCCCTGGATCTCAACCTGAGAGTAGGTTGATCCGCTCTGATACCAATTGAAATAACACTGACTTAAGAACTCAACAAAAATCTTCCAAAAACTCTTCCAATAGATATCGTTCAAACAAATCTTACACATACTTTTTTTTATTAGATTTACTTGACTTGTCAGACATGACAATCAAGATTGACCAATACCTATTCTACCCAACTTAGCACTACCGAGTAACAACAATTGTCTATATAACCCAAGAACCCACAAGCAACTGACACACGAACTCTCTGTATCTCTGTGCTCTCTCGATCTCTCTTTTTTCTATCGAAAGTGTTACCTTCTTTGCTGCAACCTTAGCTCCTTAAGTAGATGTTGCTCCTCAATATTCTCTATGTCTTTTTCGTGATCTTCTGAATATTCTCTTGCCAACTTCTCGTATCTAGGAATAGATTATTTTCGAGATCTTTGCCACGTCAGCCTTTTCAATTTTTTGCTAAAGCTTATGTGTTACACACACACTGTTATTGTGTCAATGCAAAGTCCATATTCTCACAGATTTCCTTCATCATTTCTTTCTTCTTTTCTCTATGCATATCATCCTTCACATTATTCGAATTGTTCCCATTGTGACAAAAATTTTGATCGTATTAAGCAGTAGTTGAATCTGTAGGTGTCATATTAAGATTAATGTGGCCTTTATTCGGATTGCCCCACTTTGCTTTATATGTTACACACAATCGATGGGATGCATTCTTCTTAACAAAACGAACAAAATTATTCAATTGCCTATTGTTTGGAATTATCATGGGTGGGAAACCAACAGTATTGATCAAGCCGCTAGGTAGATAACTCAACTCCAAATTAGTGTCCTATTCAATATCGAAATCCTTCAAAACCATTCAGTTTTACTCTTCTAAAGTGAAACTCAATTCCAAAACCAGTAACCTTCCCCCTTTCTCTTCATTAACTGAGAATCCCCATCCCATAGAAGCACCTAATTCCCACACACCATATGACGCATATATATATGCATCATTGAATAAGAAAAGTTTGTGAAAATCCAATGATCGAAACTATGAAAAGTTTGTACAATTAAGGTTTATTCTTTTTATAAAAATCTGTAGTAAATCAAATATAAAAATTAAAAAAATTTGCATATATATTGAGAATATTTACTAATTCCACTTCTCATATTCTCAGAGATATGGTTTTGATTATCCACAGAATCAAGTTTCCACTTTACGTAGAAATAAGAGAATGAAATTGAAAGATCATTTTGCTTTTAGTAGACAACCTAGTATCTATAGATTATTCATTCTAAAATTTTTAGAACAATAGTGTAAGAGTGGACGATTTATTACAAAAATTTGCAACCTGATATGAAATATGTAGATAAAGTATTCCTCAACTTCAGAATTATATTAAAAGTTTGATTATTCCTTCTTACAGACGTAGATTGCCTAACAAAACGTTGAATTCCGGTTTCACTTTGTCGTATTTTGGCAGAACCTAAAATATCCTATTGGTAGAACAAAATTTTAAATACTTATTTAAAAAATTTTATACCAAAATAAAAATACAAGTGTATTGATATGAGTTTTTTTTTCATCTTTCCCATTTTTTACAATATTTTTGGCTTGCAAAACAATTTTTTCATTAATTTTGACAAATGAAAAGGAGAAAAATGATACAAATATAGATTTATATATGTCTTCTGTTTTGTATTTTGCCGTAAGTTTTCTAATATTATCAATAAGATGTGGTACGTGTTAAAAGAAAACCAAAAAGGTGTGCTCGACGTTGAGGTGAGAGATGAGCTTTCAACTCTCCAGACACAATGTTATTTGTAAAAGAAACTACAAAACCTAATACTTGAGGACGAAGTAACCGGACACAATAACAACAAACGTGAGGATCCAAGCTAAGAAACACACTCTTTTTGGTAATTTTCCACCATCTTCCCTCAGCATCATAGCCTCATAGATCGGCAAGCAATTCACCACAACAAAGCTTGCTAGCATCAATTCAAGAACGAGTCCTTCACCCCAAGCGAAAATACCATAAATGCCTCGTATGAGTGCAAGGAGATTCACGATAGCCGCCGTAATCATAGGCAAGAACATGGACGAAGAGGTTCCGAAATCAAAGATCTCTTGCTCGTACCTTTTGCTCCGTTCTTCACCATCATTGGCTTTGCTGGTGAGGTTAAATCCATGCGTGGAAAGGCTTAGGGTATTAAGCGTAAACTCCATGAAGCCAAAGACAAATGAAGAGAGTCCCTTAATCATCCACATTCTTTGATCGTTCCACCATTTCCGGTAAGTGCTTCCTTCAAGTAAAAAGTCTACTAGATCTTGCACATAAACACCAAGAAACAAGAAGATGCAAAGCCAAAACCATGGATCTGATACCTTGGGAAAGAGGCTAACTCCATAGAGGATAGCAAGTTGGGGTAAGAATCCATAGACGATAAGAGGAATCGACCAAAAAGCCCAAAATGCATAGTGACAATAGCCTACTCCCTTTAACAAACCCATTGATTTGACCCCATAGGTAATGGGGCTATACCTGCACAAAGCAACTTCAAGAAGTCCAATGGACCATCGCATTTGTTGGGTCACTACATCAACTAAACATTTTGGAGATTCTCCATAAAACGCAACTTTTTGAGGGTTGCAAAAAACTGATCTCCACCCTTCACAATGTAGCTTATACCCTGTGTAGTAGTCTTCTACTAATGACCCGTATCTGAACCCTAACTGTATAGTTTTGATCAGTAATATAGTATTAATTTATCGAGTATTAAACTATAGAGGTTATACTGTAATATATTATTAGAATAAAGTTTGCATTACTAAGGTTAGAGAGTTGTTAATGTCTTTATACCTTGGACCCCCAACTGGTGTTGGGCTCGTATTCGCATCCTGCTACAACGTGTCCCAGTGCTAAAACATCTTGAGCCTTGATGGATTTATCGACAATCCGATACGGCTCAAGTTCATCTATCTCAGGTAAAATCAAATTAGTTGGAGGACCGTAGAAAGCTCGACGGTTAAAGAAACATCCAGTACCCTCGTAACATGGTCCCATAAGTCCATCAAACCCAATCATGTTGATGTCGTATAGACGTTTGAGCTCGGATGCGTAAATATCGTTTCTGTTTAATCCTTGAAATCTTTGAGGAAACTGAACAAATCCTAAAGTGGTAATAATCTTAGGGTCTGACAAATAGCACAAAGCATGAAATGGCGTTGTTGGATTGTTGGAGTACATGTCACAATCTAATGTTAGAATGATTGGTGAGTTTGTCATCACCGAAGATACTCGTAACTGCAATGAATATTTAAAACTCGTGGTTAACGTAACATTTTCAAACCGAAATGCTAGTTAACCGAATCGAAAACCGGTTAAAAGTTGGTTTAGTTTATACCAAAGTATTAAGAGCACCGGCTTTGAAATGATGTGGTGAAACTTTACTCTTCTCTCTTGAAACATAAATTAGGTTTGGCATCATCTCTGTCTCTTTGCTTAGTAGCACCTTACCCACATTAATAGAAAAATTAAAAGAAAAAAGAACTTATTAAAGAAAACATTAGAGGGCTTTTTATTGATTGTAAGGAACTAAATTTTGAGTAATATAGAAATACCTTGATAATAGTAGGATGGTCATCACGAGAGAATTTGTGAGTTCACAAATCGAAAACTTCAGGAAACTGATCATTATCAACTTTACCCCTATTCACCAAATGTTCTGCTCTCTTCTTCATGTCTTCATACATTATTTGTGTTCAAAGTACTAATACAACGATTATATTATTGTTTGATACAATCCAAGTCTCACAGTCACAGAAGATTAAACAAAAACGCATGTCCTATTCCAATTAGTATTAAAGTTTTTTTGGAAACCTATAAAATTATGTAATTTCTCTAGTACATCATTTGTTTTTTTTTGCTAATAACATCATTTGTTTTTTTCTCCATCATATATTATTAACAATAATACCTTAAGATTTTCAGCTTCGTCACTCCAAGAACGTGACTTTGATGAGAAATAAACTTCAGGGGAACGATCTTAAACATTATTCTTTTTGCAAAAAGGCAACCAATACTTAGAGAACTTAGCAGCCTCCATCAAAGCAAACAAAGTCAACGAAGATCCTGCATCGTCCGATACATAGACCGAGATCTTCTCCGACGGATAATCATAAGCCATGACTGATAAAGCGGTGTTGACCACCATCATGGGAGGCTCCTTGTAAGGATCAGCCGTGCATATAAACACGTCCAAATTTGGAAACTCTCCTCCTTCCGGTTTAGCCATATACTTCTCAGGGTCCTCGGAGGGGTGAACCGGGTTAATCCGGAGGCACGTTGTGGTGGTCCACATGAAGGCGAGAACAATATCGGAGAGGAGAAAGAGAGATGTTACTATGGTAGTGTTATATGTGACAAGTGAACGTGCATGGTGGTACATGAGGGCTATGATGCCACACGTGTGAGCTACGGCGTAGATTCTGTACGGAATGGTGCGCCGGCACGGTTGGCACGTGTGGAGGGTTGTCGAGTGTTTTCTCTCAGGTTCCATCTTTTAATGACAACAAATGGTTTTGGAGATATATATTGAAACTTTAGTTTTTCGGCGTAGAAGTCAACTTAAATTTCTTAACTTAAAAAAAATGACAAAAATGTAACAGATTAAATGGATCAGGAGTACTTGCGAGCGTCACTGCCCCCATAATTCACGTGACCCATTAATTGGTATTCTACCAAAATATCGATTAGGGATAGACATTCGTATCCTCGGATCAGTTCCGATTCGGATCCGTCTATTTAGGATTCGTTTTGGATCAGATGAATTTTCGGATCGGTTCGGATCGGACCCTTTCGGATCCGGATCGGTTCTTAAATTTTTCAAAGGATCCGAAACGGATCTGAAACCCGAAAAAATGATAAAAAACCGAAAAAACCGAAAAAACCGAACCGAATTATCAGAAAAGAACCGAAAAATACGAAATATCTGAAATAAAACCGAAAAAATTAATATATTAATATTAAAAATAAATATTTTTCTATAAAATTATAAAAAGTTCGGATATTTCGGGTACCCGATCGGATCCCGGTCCGGTTCGGTTCGGATATCCAAAAAATATTTCTGTGGGAACCGTTCGGTTATTTAAAAGTTTTCGGTTCGGTTCGGTTTCTTATTTTTCGGTTCGGATCCAGATCTATTCTTCGGATCCATATATTTTGCTCATCCCTGATATCGATTATAGACAAAATCAGAATATTTATAAACTAACTCCAAGTATTGAAAGAGAAAGATCCGAATGAAACCACAAGAAAAAAAATTTGGAAACAATATTGATTAGCCTGTATTTGCAAACAATCGTACATAAATGTGTACAGGGACACTCTTGGAGATAATACCAATGTTTTAATTTACATTTTTTTAATCAATAATTTGTATTACAATATAATTGTATGGCCCTAGCGAAATAGTAATCTAGCTCTATCACCACTTGGACCAACTTCATCATACTAGATCTAATAATATGTTCTCGATCTAGGCAACTATATCTATCTAGTCAGGGAAAAAATAATCTAACGGGTGATTCATATTAATACTATAAGAATACTAGAGTTCACTGTTAGATTTATGTAATCTATAAACTTTAAACCTTATCAGTTCTCGATTAATAGATCGAGAGCGGAAGCGTACCTGATGAATCAATGTTGTAAACCCTGAACTCTGGTAATAGGGATGCAGAGAGTTTATGTATTTTCGGTTAGAGTTGCTTTGGACCATAACCCTCTATTTATAGAGAACCAATTTCTAGTTCGGCTCCTTATCAAACTAGAAATTGCCAAAGGTGTCAACATATTAATTTTTCATAACCTTTATGTCCACAACCTTTTCGTTATCACAAAGTGACCACTACAAAATAGGTTAATTAATTAATGGCCCTAACACATTTAATCCTTAATATATTTGACCACACCTAATGATTCTTACAATCTCCCTCTGGGTCATATATGTGCCTGAAAATGTGATACACTTTATGAGCTCAAATATGCCATTAACTCCGAGAGCATAAGACAATCTCGTTCATTGGCTGTAACAACATAGGATCATGGCGGCTTTTGTTATATTATTTATAACTAAATCTTCCATGGTCACTGAAATCAATACAACCAAATGATATATATATATATATATATATATATATATATATTATGAAAAAACGTGGCATGAAAATCACATGAAATGTGATCAGTACATATCGATTTTCAACTGGTCCTACTTTAGTGAGATCTTTTAACTTTATTGTACAAAGTGTAAACCAAAATTTTATTTTAAACTTTATTTCTGATAAGAAAAATGTGTATAACACAACCAAAACAAAACATAGAACAAAACCAAATGAAAAACTTCCACTAAACCGAAAAATCCTTAAACACCAAAATGCCCATTCGAGCAGTATGCTCGTGAAAGACCTTAGGCACTATTCCTTTTGTAAGAGGATCTGCTAACATAGAGTTTGTCCCCAAGTGTTCTACGGAAATGTCTCCACTTTGTACACTTCCTTTACGACTCGGTATTTAATGTCTACATGTTTAGACTTTACCGAACTCTTATTGTTATTGGAATACAAAACAACTACCTTATTGTTACAATATAACTTTAGTGGTCTTTCAATTCCTTCCAGAATTCGCAGCCATATGACAAAGTTTTTCAGCCAAATTCTCTGATTGGATGCCTCATAAACTGATATCAATTCTGCTACCATGGTTGAGGAAGCTACGAGTGACTGTTTTGCACTACTCCAGGAAATAGCTTAACCAGCCAATAAAAAGACATATTCCAATGTAGATTTTCTACTATCTTAGCATCCAGCAAAATCAGAATCAGAATACCCAATGATCTCCAAATTATCTGATCTCTGATATGTGAGCATATAGTCTTTTGTTCTCTACAAGTACCTCAAGACTCTTTTACCTGCTTTCCAATGGTTCATGCTTGGATTGTTTAAGTATCTGCCTAAAACTCCAAATATGTACGCAATATCTAGACGTGTACAAACTTGAGCATACATTAGACTCCCTACTGCTGATGCATAAGGGATCTTCTGCATCTCCTGAATTTCCAGATTTCTTTAAGGGCACTTACTAAGACAAAATTTATCTCCCTTAGCTACGAGGGTATCACCTGGTTTGCAATCCTGCATGCCAAATCTCTTAAGTATTTTATTGGTATAACTCTTTTGTGATAATTCAAGAATTCCTTGAGATCGGTCTCGATGAATCTCGATCCCTAAGACAAAAAATGCTTTACCAAGATGTTTCATCTCAAAAATTTTCTTAAGAAATCTCTTGGTTTCAACCAGCATGCTCATAACGTCAGTGGCCAATAATATGTCATCGACATATAAAACCAGGAAAATACACTTGCTCCCACTGAAATTTTGATACACACAATCAACCACATTCACTTCAAAGCCAAAGGAGATGATAACGTCGCTTTGACATCCATCTGATGAAGCTCAAAATCATATTGTGCAACAAGAGCCATGATTGTCCTAAAAGAATCCTTCGATGAAATTGGAGAGAAGGTTTCTTTATAGTCAATCCCCTCTTTCTAAGTATAGCATTTAGCTATTAGACGAGCTTTATATCGTTCTACATTACCATTTGAATCCCTCTTGGTCTTAAATATTCATTTGCAACCAATAGGTTTCTTTCCTTCTGATAATTGAACAATGTCCCAAACCTGATTGTCTAGCATCGACTGATACTCCTCATTCGCTGCTTCAGTCCACTTACCTGAGATAAAACTACTCATAGTCTGATGGAAATTGATAGGATCATCTTCCATAAGAGTTTGATTTTCCTCATGTTCCATTAAAAATACTATATAATTATTCGGAATAGCATTTTTCCTTACTCTAGTGGACCGCCTTAAAGAAACTTGATCTTGTTGCACTAGCTCTTGAGGGTTTTGAGTTTGACCTTCATGATCGATATCATCGACATCCTAAGTTGTAGGAATAACCTCAATATCAATCTAAGAAATAACTTCAGTATCAACCTGAGGATCCAGATTTGCTTTATCAAAAGCAACTATATGAATCGGTATAGAAACTGGAATCGGTTCTTCCTCAAACATGATATACCTCACTTTATTTCTCCCCCAAACTCAATATCCTCAAAGAACGTAGTTGTTCTCGTCTCAAAAATATTTTTTACAGTGGGATCATAGAACTTATAGCCCCGAGATCGCTCAGATTAACCAATAAAGTAACTGCTAATAGTTCTTGAGTCCACTTTCTTTTCATATGGCTTATAAGGCCTACCCTCAGTTGGACATCCCCATATTCGAAGGTGCTTTAGACTAGGTTTTCTGCCAGTCCAAAGCTCATAAGGGGTTTTAGCAGTTGTTTTAGTTGGTACCCTATTAAGAATGTAAAATGCAGTCTTTAGTGCCTCTCCCCATAGTAATTCGGGTAAGGTAGTATGACTAATCATACTCCTCACCAAGTCCTTAAGAGTGTGGTTCCTTCTCTCAAAAACACCATTCATATTGGGAGACCTTGGCATAGTGTATTAATGCACAATTCTGAATTCCTCTAAGTATCTGGCAAATGGTCCTGAACGTTGTTCAGCTGAACCATTATATCTACCGTAGTATTCACCACTACGATCAGATCTGACAGACTTTATCCTTTGATCAAGTTGGTTCTCAACCTTAGCCTTAAACTTCTTGAACACGTCTAGAGACTTCGATTTTTCATGAATAAGAAACAAGTATGCATATCTAGAGTAATCGTCAATGAATGATATGAAGTATTGCTGACCGTTCCAAGATTGATTAAGAAAGAGCCCATAAATATTCGTATGTATCAACTCAAGGACTTTCATAGCTCTATACGCACCTAATTTCTTATGTTTAGTCTGTTTTCCTTTAATGCAATCTACACACATATCACAATTAGTGAAGTCAACAGAACTCAATATACCATCTGACACAAGTCGCTCAAACTTACGTTTAGTGCCCCTTGATTCAACACTTAAATTTTTCTCATTAGAGTTTAAAGTGTCAAGCATATAAAGATTGTGATCATCCAAAAGTTTACCGGTTCCAATAAAAAATGAATTTAAAGACAAAGCAACTTTTCCATTTCCAGTTAGACAAGAATAACCAGATATGTCTAAAAAAGGACCGGAAACCAAATTTCGTCTTAAAGACGGTACAACCAAAGTGTCTT
>OVAN01004420.1:2104-25929 GCA_900406275.1 Anastatica hierochuntica
ATGCAATTGATAAGGAAATGGCCTATTGCCATGAGAGTGGATTAAGCTAGTATTGCCTTTGGTCTAGGATTTGTTCTCAATAGCTCAATCTAACACCTTTATCACCGTCGGTCTAAGTGGATCAATTATGACATTTATGGGTCCATCATCTTAGCTTATAGTTTATTGCAAGTTAGTATCTTTTAAGGTTTATGTTTACTTTCTTGCTTTACTTTTACTTCTAGAACCTTAAGAAAACCAAAAGGAAACCCAACCTCCCTTATTTTCTTAGATTAAGTTTAAATGTGTATTCCCAAACCTTAGGTCCTTCTAGTCTAAATTTGCTCCTTGTGGTTCGACCCCTAAGTACTACGATGACATATCCGTGCACTTGCGGATTGTGTTATTGATAGGAAACGGGCTTTTACAAATTTTAAAACTTGCCCATCCAACACCAAGACTGTGCAGGAAGCTTTTAAGTTGGTGAATAACATGGCAAACAGTCAGGCCAATCGCATATCAGACTTTGAGCGTGGTAGAGGAGTTGTGTCATCTAATGCAAAGAGCATTGATGATCTGCAGTCAAAGCTCGATGAGCTAATGAGGAGAGATCAGCAGATTGTTAACTTTGTTAGTGAGCAGAATGAAGCACTTGTGCTTCAAGCGTAAAAGATGGGACAGATGTACCAAGAGTACATGTCTGAGAAGCTGTCTGATGTGAATTACATAGGTTGGCAAGGAAACTTTGGTAATAGAGGTTTCAACCAGCAGATTCAGTTCCAGAACAAGCCATACAATAAGAATCAGAGTGTCTTCAACTCTGGTTTTCAGAAAAAAATCAGAACAATGGCTTCGGAAACAATGGTTTTGGGAACAGTGGTTATCAGCAGAAGCATTATGGTTCAGGAGGATTCAAGAACAATTATCAGTCGGGATATCAGAATCAGAACCAGGGACAAGCTTCTTCGTCTTCTGAAGAGAGTGAGCTAAAGAAAATGTTGCAGCAAGTGCTGGAAAATCAGACAAAGTCCTCTGCGGATTTGAATCAGAAGGTTGATAACATGTACAGTGATCTCAATGAGAAGTTCGAAACATTGAGCACTCATAGGAAATTGTTGGAAACTCAAGTTGCTCAGACTTCTGCTGGAAACAGGGCTCCACCAGCCATCATTCCAGGCAAGCCGGAGAAGAATCTGAAGGAGTATTGCAATGCGATTACACTTAGAAGCGGAAAAACGACTGCAAGTCCGTCTGGGACACAGATCGATCGATCCAAGGCCCAGGATTGATCGATCCCTGCTTCTAAAACTGGTAGAAATTTGCGAAATTTGGCGATTGATCGATCGCCTGAAGCAATCGATTGATCCCAAAAGAGAGAGAAGGATCGATCGATCCTTGTCCCTAGATCGATCGATCCCTATCCTGACGATGAAACGAATGTGCAGGAGGTTGAGGATCAGTATGTGCCACCCCCACCTTATGTTCCTAACCCTCCATATCCTTCCAGGCCTTGTCAAAATATCAAGGAACGCGAGTACGAGAAGATGATGAATCTCGTTGGTGAGTTACATGTGCGATTGCCTTTCGTAAAGGCAGTCAAGATGGTACCTTCTCTTAAAAGGTATATCAAGGAGATTCTTTCAGACCAAATGACATTAGAATGTGGTGTTTCAGTTCTTACTGCAGAATGTAGCGCGATGCTTTAGAACATAGCACCAGAGAAACACGAGGATCCTGGTCCTTTTGTGTTGCCTTGGAAGATCGGATCACTTACTTTTGAGCGATGTCTCTGCGATTTGGGGTCAGGATTTAGCGTGATGCCACTCTCGGTGTCGCAACGTCGGTGTCGCAACGTCTGAATTTGACTAACTATAAACCCACGAGAATGTCTTTGGTGCTTGTAGACAAGTCTATTCGAAAACTAGTGGGTATTCTTGATAACATTCCCATAGGAGTTGGAGGGGGATATGTTTTCACAGATTTTGTTGTCTTGGAGCTGGAAGAAGAACCCAAGGATCATATTATCCTTGGGAGACCGTTCTTATCTACTGCTAGAGCCATGATTGATGTGTTGAATAGTCAGATAGATCTCCGACTTGGGAAGTTGACTATGAAGTTCAACATCGAAAAATCCATGAAGAAGCCTACCATTGATGGACATACTATTTAGGTTGATACACTTGCTAATGTGATTGAGGACTCTGGTGAGGAGCTCTACACCGAGGATCTATTGCAGGTAGCCTTAACTCAAATTGAAAGTGAATGTGGGTTTTTGGACGCAGGTACTTCTGAGGTTCCTGAATTGCTGGAATCAACACCAACTGTTGAGAAGCATGTCGCATTTAAAAGGCTAGAGGAGCCATCACCTGCGACATCTTCCTCGGTAGTGGCGAATTCGAATGCTGATTGGAGCGAGCTGAAAGCTCCAAAAGTCGACCTCAAACCACTACCTGTAGGACTAAGGTATGTTTTCCTAGGTCCTAACTCTACATATCCTGTAATTGTCAATGCTAATCTGAACAACGCTGAGACAACCTTGCTTCTTTTGAAGCTAAGAAAGTATAGGAAGGCGCTGGGATATTCTTTGGATGATATTACAGGTGTTTCTCAAGATCTCTGCATGCATAGGATCAACTTGGAGGACGAATCCTAGACTTCCATCGAACACCAAAAGAGACTCAATCCTAAGCAGATGGAGGTTGTCAAGAAAGAGATTCTGAAACTTTTGGGTGCAGGTGTCATCTATCCTATTTTTGACAGCACACGGGCCAGTCTAGTACATGTTGTACCAAAGAAAGGTGGGATTACTGTCATAACTAACGAGAAGAACGAGCTCATTTCCACCAAGACTATCATAGGACACAAGATGTGCATTGACTAGAGGAAGCTGAATTTGGCCACGAGAAAGGATCACTTTCCACTCCCTTTCATTGATTAAATGCTGGAAAGACTTGCTAATCACCCTTATTATTGTTTTCTTGATGGCGATTCAGGTTTCTTTCAGATTCCCATCCATCTGACTGACAAGGAAAAGACTACATTCACATGTCCATATGGGACATTTGCTTATCGGAGAATGCCATTTGGATTATGCAATGCACCTGCGACTTTCAAGCGGTGCATGATGTCTATCTTCACTGATCTGATCGAAGATATCATGGAACTATTCATGAATGACTTTTCTGTTTATGGTTCCTCGTTTTCCAACAGTTTGTCTAACCTTTGCAGGGTTTTAGAACGATGTGAAGAGAAACACTTAGTCTTGAATTGGCAGAAATGTCATTTTATGGTGCACGATAGGATTGTGCTTGGCCATCGAATCTCTGAGAAGGGAATCGAAGTTGACAAGGCCAAGGTGGAGGTGATGACAAGCTTGCAGCCTCCTACTTCTATCAAAGATGTCTGCAACTTTCTCGCACATGCAAGATTCTACAGACAGTTCATCGAGGATTTTTCCAAGATAGCCAGACCCATGACTCGGTTGCTCTGTAAGGATTTCAAATTGTATTTTCATACTGACTATTTGTTAGCTTTTCAGACAATCAAGGAAGCACTAGTGAGCGCTCCAATTGTGCAGCCACCGGATTGGGAATTTCATTTCGAGGTGATAAATGACGCCAGTGACTATGCAGTAGGAGCAGTGTTGGGTCAGAGAAAGGACAAGAAGCTCCATGTGATTTACTATGCCAGCAGAACACTTGATGACACTCAGATCAAGTATGCGACTACGGAGAAAGAGCTCCTAGCTGTGGTTTATGCATTTGAGAAGTTCAGACATTACCTAGTGGGATCTAAAGTCATTGTTCACACTGATCATGCAACTTTGAGGTACCTTATGTCTAAGAAAGATGATAAACCGAGACTGTTGAGATGGATTTTGCTTCTGTAGGAATTTAATTTGGAGATTCCTGATAAGCGTGGTATCAAGAATGGTGTTGCTGATCACCTATCTCGAATGCGAGTGGAAGGTGATACACCACTCGATGATAGTCTCCCTGAGGAAAACTTCTATATGGTGTCCTTGCTGGAAGATGAATACATGGACAGTGTAGATTTTTTTGCCATTAGAAAAATTCACAATGAGATTCCTTCGTTTGCAGATATTGCGAATTTTCTGAGTGCAGATGTGGAGCCACCAAATTTCGCAGGCTATGCGAAGAAGAAGTTCCTTAGAGATGTCCAACATTACTTCTGGGATGATCCTTTTCTCTACAAGAGATGTGCTGATGGACTTTTTCATAGATGTATTCCAGAGTCTGAGGTTTAAGGTATTCTGTATCACTGCCATGGTTCAGATTATGTTGGACACTTTGCTACTTTCAAGACTGTTTCGAAAATATTTTCAGGAAAGTTTTTGGTGGCCAACTCTCTTTAAGGACGCCCATGATTATGTCTCTAAGTATGATGCTTGTCAGAGGAAAGGTAACATCAGTAAGAGGTATGAGATTCCTCAGACCTTCATCTTGAAAAGTAGAGGTTTTTGACGTACGGAGTATTGATTTCATGGGTCCTTTCCCAGCTTCTTATGGAAATCAATACATTTTGGTTGCAGTAGACTATGTTTATAAGTGGGTTGAGGTGCTGGCCAGCCCCTCTTATGATGCCAAAGTGGTCCTCAAGATGTTCAAGTCTGTGATTTTTCCTCGCTTTGGTGTGCCCAGAGTGGTAATAAGTGATGGAGGATCCCATTTTATCAACAAGTTGTTTGAGAATTTGTTGAAGAAGCATGGAGTTAGACACAAGTTACCCACACCTTATCATCCTCAAACAAGTGGACAAGTTGAGATTTCCAACAGGGAAATCAAGGGAATCCTGGAAAAGACTGTAGGCAAGACTCGAAAATATTGGTCTGCGAAGCTAGATGATGCGCTTTGGGCGTATAGAACTGCCTACAAGACACCACTATGAACTACACCATTTCATTTGTTGTATGGGAAGGCATGTCATCTGCCTGTTGAGCTAGAGTACCAGGGACTTTGGGCTACGAAGTTTCTGAACTTCGAAATCAAACCTGCAGCTGAAAAGCGTATGATTCAACTCAATGAACTTGATGAGATTCGATTGAATGCTTATGAGAACACAAGGATCTACAAGGAAAGGACCAAAACATTCCATGATAGGAGAAACATCGCTCGCCATTTCGTTGTAGGCGATCAACTACTCTTGTTTAACTCACGTTTGCGGTTGTTTCCAGGTAAGCTCAAATCACGGTGGTCAGGACAATTCTTGATTGTTGAGGTTAGACCTTATGGAGCTGTTGTACTTGATGACAATGGGAGGAAATTCATTGTGAATTGCCAGAGACTCAAGCCATACATTGCATACGAGCCATCCGACGAGAAAATGTGAATTCTTTTGAAGGATCCACCTGCTATCTGATCGCACTACAGTCAGGCATGTGACTTTAAACAAGCGCTGAGTGGGAGGCAACCCACTAGGTAGTTTTGTTTTTCTTTTTAGTTAGTTTTGTAGTGTTTTTGGTTTTAGAGTTCTGGTTTTTGGTGCCTTTTATGTTTTCTCGTGTTTTTGGCTATCGAATTGTAGGCAAAGTTCACCAGACAGATGGACAGGGATCGATCGATCCCTGTCTTGGATCGATCGATCCTTGTCTCAGAACCCATAGAAAATTGCTAATTTTTGCGATTGAACGAAAATATGAAAGATCGATCGACCGAAAAGGACAAGGATCGACCGATCCCTGTCCTGGATTGATCGATCCCTGTCTAAAAACGAGGCTATTTCACACGATTTCAGGTAAGTTTGCTTTTTCCCGTTTTTGTTCATTTTTTTTATTTTTGTGTGGTACATACCCCTTCCTTGGATTTGTTTCACACCGAGACGGTGTGAGATAAGTCTGGGGGAGGTTACTGATGTATTTTTCTTTTTCTTTTGGTGTTGTTTGAATCATTTTGATGTTTTTATTGAGTCAGTTTATGGATTTGTTTATGCTTCATGATGATTTCTACCATCATTCAGGATTGCATCCCCAGTTTTCTACCATCTTTTTCGGTAATCCTGAGTGATTAGACTCATCTTTAGTTTGGCACAACAACCTTACCTTATTTCCTTGAATCTCCATGCATTTCTTTTTCATCTTATGTGCACACATGTGTAAAAACAATGGAGAGAATAGGGTAGACATGATCCTTCTAATTGCTTAGGTAGGATTGAACATTGAAGGTGGTTTAGACACGGTCCTGAGTGTCTGATTTTTCGATGTTGGGTGTTTAGGTGGTTTTGATTGATATGATGCATTTCTTCGTGCTGTATGGGTGTTTTAGAATTTAAAAACGTCATTAGTATGCTAATTCGAACCAGATTTTCTATCTGAAAAAAAAAACGAAAATTGTTTATAATTTATTTTATCTGGTTTAGAAATTAGCATTAGCATATTGTTATGTTGATTATTTTCACCCTGAAGAATGCACATATCTGGTTTATTTTCTGATTGGTGGTTTGTACTTGGGTAGTTAGTGGACATGGATATCAATATACTTTTTCTCTCCTGCGATTTTGCATATTGTCTTGCATTTCTGACGTAGTTTTGATACCCCAAACACTCTCAGCCTCACCTCTAAAAAGACTGAAATACCTAGCCTGATTCTCTGATTTATGAGTTCTTTGGTGAAAAGTTTCACGCCCTGTCTAATTAAATGTAGAGATTTATTAACATGGAAGCTGAGTTTGCAGGTTCAGATATTTTAGAGTATGGATGGGCTTGGGAGGTTATGCAGCGATTCTTGGGGAGAATGTCCTAACATTTCTGAGTCTTACTGGTTAGCGAAAGTAACGTAGAGTAAGATTTTTTGAAAGCATGCAGTCCATTCGGTTTTTGAGTTTTATTCTCGCAGGCTTAGTCTTCGTTTCCTTTACATGAGAACAAGCAAAGATTTAAGTCTGGGGGATTTGATGTGTCCGTATTTTAGTAGGTTTTCAGTAAGGTTTTCATTCGAGATCTATGTTTTTTAGTATTTATTCGGATTGTTTGGGCGCGGTTTTGTGTTCTTTGCTGTTTTTACAGGATTCGAGCTTGAATGTGCGAAAAAGAAGCATTTTGGATGGATTTCAAGCCTCGAAAGATGTGCTCGCGCAAAGCTGGAAAATACAAAGATTTTTGGACACAGATCGACGCGTCTAGGGACATGGATCGATCGATCCCTGTCCTGATTTTCGGACCGATTTTACGAAGAACCAGACCGAACTTATTTCAGACAAGATTTTATCAAAAAGACCTAGACTCGAGTTTCTCTTTGTATTATGCAATTTTCAGACTTTGAGAGAGCTGTGAGAGGGTTTGTAACCTAGGGAGAAGAAGCATCTTAGATCTTCATTGAGAAGCTTTGCGAACCCTCTTTTAGTTTTGTTTATTGATTAATACGATCATGTCTCTCTCGAAATTGATTTGTGTTAATTCTCTGAACATGTGTAAGTAGTCTAATCGTTGGGTTTAGGGTTCTCACAGAGGGGATTAATGATTTGTTGACGTAGAATTACATGTTTAGGGATATTTTCTAACGGATCTTCGTCTATAGTTAATCGTAATGCATGAAACTAAATTGATCACTTAGTTTATGATCTTAGATTGTTTAACTGCTGGAAGGTGAATGATTAAAAGCCTGAAAGAATTATAGATGAGTAATTCTTCTTAAGCCAACGAGAGTTGATGTTTAAGTGAATTGTGAACCTATCGAATTTGTTAGTAATGCATGACTAGAAATCGAGGGTCAACGGAAGTTAGTCTCGAGGTTTCTAGTGCATAGGGCGCTGATACTACGGAAGTAGATTAGTTCTATATTAGAATTTGAGTTCAAGACGGTTCTTAAGCTCTTCCCTAATTTGTAGTTTAATTCAACAATGAAATGTTCCCTGAGAATACGTGATGCCCAACACTTTTCTGAATTGTTTACAAACTCGTTTGCTTGCTGCATTTATTTTCTCTCTTTAATTTCGATATTTGCATCATTCTACAAGACATCTTTTTAGCCTTAGCCCGCTGTTTGATTTTGATTCTTCGTGCTACTCTTTGGTCTCTGTGGATTTGATCCTGAACCACTACAACGTACATCTGTACGCTTGTAGTGTTATCTCGGGTGAAAACCTGAGCTATCACTGGCTACACCTTATCATCCTCAATCTAGCGATCAAGTTGAGATTTCTAACAAAAAAGATCAAGGGAATCCTGGAGAAGACAGTGGACAAGACGCGAAAGGATTAGGTTGTGAAGCTCAACAAAGCATTATGGGCATACCGTACTGCGTACAAGACTCCCTTAGGCACAACGCCTTATCACTTAGTCTATGGGAAGTCTTTTTACTTGCCTGTTGAATTGGAGTACAACAATTTATGGCCTAAAAATTCTATGAATTTCGACACCAAGCCAGCAGCTGAGAAACAGATGATTAAGATCAACGAACTTGAAGAGATACGTTTGAATGCCTACGAGAACACGAGGATCTACAGAGGACAGACAAAGGAATTCCACGACAAAATGATCATTCCACGCCATTTTGTTGTAGGAGATCAGGTACTCTTGTTTTTCTCAAATCTCATTGGTCGGGACCATTCACAATAGCTGAAGTACGACTATACGGATTTGTTTTTCTTGAAGACAATGGAAGGAGATTTAATGTAAAAGGCCAAAGATTGAAGCAATATTTCGCTGATGATGTGTGTAGCTTTTAATGAATTTTTGAGTCCATCTAATCTTTATTTTAGTTGCATTTAGGGTGTATATAATGCATTTTAGTTACAAAACTCATATAGTTTAGGAATTGAGTCTAGTTTAGGAGTTGAGTCTAGTTTAGGAACTTTTGCATATGCATACATCTTTTTGCAATTGTAGGTACAACTTTTGGATGACCAATTTGAGAGCTTGGATCAATGGATTCTTGGTGATTTAATTATGATGAAACAAGAGGAATCAAGAGCCAAAAGCATATGGGAAAGGTGGAAGAAAAGGAGCAAGCATTGGACCAAACAAGAAGCCATAGACTACAAATGCAAGCCACTCGACCAGGCTGGTCGATAGCTGCTTGCCTATGGTCGATAGTTGCTTGAAAAAATTAGTTTCTTCCTAGTCCAAGTCACTATTGACCAGGATGGTCGATACCCGCTTACACGTGCTCGATAGTGGCTTTCACTTACACGAAAATCACCCCCTTTCCACCTATAATCATCCACTAAACCTAATTTTGTTTATCCAAGAATTTTATTACTATTTTCTTGATCAAAGATAGAGTTTTTATGATTTTTCTCTTGATATTTAAGATCAAGAGTCTCTCTTTCTAGTTTGTATTAAAGATCTAAACACCCAACGTACCTCTAATTATGCTTTCTATTTCTTCTTCTCTTTTCTTTCCTTCAAGCATGTATGAGTAGTCACTCAGATGGATCTTTGTGTGTTGAGATTTGCTTAGCTAAGGTTATAAAATTGGTGTTAGTGATGGCTAATCTTAGGTTTTCAGAGGATTAAGTGAGTTTAGTGCTTGGTTTTAGAGCTGCTGACTAAGATATAGGCTTGTATGTATTTCACGTCCGAGAGGTGTTCGATAAAATGTCTAGAAGAACTTAATTCTTGCTGTTTCAGTTTTGCTCATGGAAATTGATTGCTAGATTGATTAGTGACTATATGAAATTGTTTTGAATGATTCCTATTTTATTTATCACTTGCAAAAAGCGAGAGTTGAGTGAGTGTATCAATATGGAAATGGCTTATTGTAACGAGAGTGTATTAGGTTGGTAATGTCTTTGATCTTGGATTTGTGCTTAATAGCTTGAACTAAAACCTCTATTACCGTCTTGCTTAGTGATAAATTGTATTTTTATATATTTTTACCTTAGGTTTTTCTTCATTTTGAGAGATTTTTATGTTTTTCTTTATCACAAATGATAATTTTCTCATATTTGTAGTGATAAAAGTCATTTCAGCTCGAACAAAGCATTTTGGAGCTACTTGGACTTATTTGGAGCAAAAGTTAGTTTCCAGAAAGTTTCGATGCATTAGAAATATCATCCAATATGGAGGCTTTACCCTCAACGGATTTTGATGAAATTTGGATAGCAACTAGAATTTTGAGATAGATTTCAAATAGAGTTGATTTCATGGCAATTTGATCTTTGGATCAAAAGTTATAAGCAATTTAATTAAGACTTGTCCATCTGCATTAAAACTGCAGTGAGCCCAACAGTGAGCTGTGACCGGTTTTTGACAAGAATGGAGCACCAACTGGTGCCAAAAGAATCCCTGACCGGTTGGCAAGAATTTTATACCTGTTCTGGCCAAAAATACCTCCTAAACTGGTCACAACCTATTTACGACCCCAACTTAACCTAAACCGACTTTTCTTGACCTAATGCTATATATATCTGTTTTTAGCCTTTTTTGAATTGACAGCCACCCTATTAGCACAAAAAATAGATTAGAAACATAGGCATTTGTCCTTAACTCCATTGGAGATTTCGACCTCACGCTTTGCCTTTGGGAGATAGATTCCTACTCTTGTATCATCATAGAGAAGTTCTCTAAACCGTTATTGTTTTTAATACTATTTATGATATTTCCTTTTGATTTTGATTGCTTTTCACCTCTTTCCATGTCTGAGTAGTCACTTGTTGGGTAGTAGATAATCAAAGGATCCATGAATTCATGAGTTTATCGAATTGATGTAAGGAATGATCGAATAGTTCTTCATCTTTGCTTGATCTTAATGTTGTAGCTAATTTACTCACCTAGTTACTGTTCTTAGGTACATTTAGATTTCAAAAGCTCTTAAATCATTGGATCTAGTATTTTATGGGAAAACCGAGAGAAGCAACAAAAGTGGATCGATAAAGATTTGTGAACAATTGAGTCTTGAACGAGTTTTTGTGTGTTTACCTACTACAGAGTCGTACAAAGGTTGATGCTTCTTGGTATTTAAGAATATACTCCCGATCCCCATAATTGGATAGGATTTATATTTATGACCTAAGTTCTAGTACATTTTTTAGTTCTTCCCTGAAAATCGATATTCTTAAAATCATGTTTCCCATAGATTTATCTAATCCCTAGCGCTTTTAATCATTTGAATTGCCTTAGTTTTAATTAGTTAATTTTGTTTTACTTGCTGTTCCATTTAATTTAGTAACCAAAAAACCCAAAAGTCATATTTTGTTTAAGCTTAATTTGAATCATTATAAGTTGTAGTGCATGCTTAGTCTCCTGTGAATCGATACACTTAATACTACCACATCGTTGTGCGATTCCAGCTGAGTGATACTCATTTTGGGTCAATAATTTTACCTCCATCAAGTTTTTTGGCGCCGTTGCCGGATACTTTCATTACCTACGATTTACTGATTTGAGTTAGTCTTAGATGTTTTTCTTTCGTTTCTTTTGTTTTTTTTACTTGTTTTTATTTTTGTTATTTTGCAGGACGTAATGGAACCAAGAATGGACGAGCATATGCATAACCATCCCCTTCTTTAAGACAACCAATAGCTTAGTCAACCTCTTCGAGATTTGCCTCAGCTAGGAGAGCGACATGGACAGCCGAATCTCTTCGGTCTGGCCCAATTACTTCAGTCTGAAGGTTATGCTCAAGCTCCAGCACTTCTCAGCCACTCTCATGCTTTTCCATTGCTAAAACAAACACCAATTCAACCTCTTATTCACTCGAGTCAAGAGTTTGAAATCAAAACAAAGCTTATCGCTTTGATATCTCCACAACAATTCCCAGGTCTTCCTCAAGATTCTTTAGACCTTGTAGACTCTTTTGAAGACCGCTGCAATACCACCAGCATCAAAGGAGTCTCCCATGATTTTCTTAGATGCAAGTCTTTCACTTTCTTACTAGCAGGGAAAGCACTTCAATGGGTGAAGTGACTCCCACCGAATTCAATCACTGCATGGGATGATTTAAAGAGAGCATTTCTTGCTCAATTCTTCACAAAGAGAAGAGCTTCAATTTTTTGAAACAAGATCTCAAATTTCCAGCAAAGACCCATTGAGCCTTTCCATGAAGTTGTGGGTCGATTCAAAGACTACACAAGAGAATGCCCACAACATGGGTTTTCTGAAGCAAGCTTGTGGAAAACTTTTTATAAAGGATTAAGACGTGAGTATAAATTCTCGCTGGACATCGGAAGTAATGGTAGTTTCGTGAATCAACGAGTATAAGGTGCAAGGATCTTTATTTAAAACCTTGCAGAGAGCTGTAACAAGAGTATGCCAAGACACAAAGAAACTTTCATGGCAATCAACACGGAAACCACTACTTCTCATTTTTTAGAGATTAAGAAGATGATTTCTTCTATATATATAGAGGAAACACGACTTAAACAAGATTTTGAAGGCAGGCAAGAGGTTGACCATATATCTTTTCAAGGTCACTTTGAAGAACTTCCACAAAGTCTTCAAGAAAAACGATTAATCTCATAGAAGAAAAAAATATGAATGTTGGTAACCGAGTTTTCTACATTGGAATTCGTCCAAAAAAGAGGTTTTATATTCAACAGAACCTTCCTCATCGAACATATGTCAAGCATCAACAACAATATACTAAGGCTAATCAAGGTTTATATGGATCGAAGAAACAATAAAATTTCTGTAATAATCCACAACCTGATTTCAAAAGACATCAAAGAGGGGAGTTTGGCCCATAGAGCTTTTCAAATGCCTCAATCATGGATTCAACTATCTCATCATATAACTTGAACATGGGTAACAATTTATACTTAACAAAACCCATTTCATGTTCATTTGATTAGGTATTTTCCTTGGCAAAGTCTTCAAATCCTTGTTCCGCCAAGCAAATCACAACATACTATCAAAGATCAATGGATGAACCGACTATAATACGGAGAATAGAGTGGATAGATTTCGAGTTGCAATGACTTGACTTGGAAACCAACAAAGAACTATTTGATAAAGGATCTTCCGGATAGTCCTAAACAATACTATAAGAGGGAACAAAACCCCATACTTCATTTCTTATAGCTAACACTATATGATATGTGATATGCCCCAGAGAAATCGACTTTGGAACAATCAAAATCAAAAGTTACCCGGAGATTGAAATTTCTTAATCGAAGGAGACATGGAGATTTCTAGTAGCCGCCAAGCAAATCAAATTAAACCATCAAAGATGCCCCATCAAAGTGATTATTTTAAACAAATCAGTACGGTTAGAATTTTGATTTTCCAAATTTAAATTTTTGGCTAACAAAACTTCTTTGTCGACTAGCCAATTAACTTGGGTAAGCCAAGAGTGTCATTCATAGATAAAAATCAAGCAGGAAAACTGAAATTTAACCATGAAACCTTAAAGATCCAAGCCACAAGGACCAACATTACGAAAAAGTTCTTATTTTGGTCAAAAGGGAGTTTCAAGAACTCAAGAACATCTAGTTGACCGTATCTTCAATTCATTTAGGAAACCAAGCACCAAAAATGTTTATTGACATTCTAGTACAATTAAGGTCATCTTGGAATGCTAATCGATAAATCGAAATTCAAAACAATCAATCTGAATGCGAAACGACCAAAGAAAACTCAAAATGGCCGAGATGCGTCCCGAACGGCCGCCTGTGGCTCCATGACCGGAGTGTGTCACCTTATGGCACGCGGTCGGTGTCACAGACCATTTGCCGCAACCAGTTGCCTCTCACCTCCTTCCTGACTGGCTGATGGACTACTCCCTACCGGTTCGTGCCAAAAACAGCCACATGGCCGATCCTGGGTTTTTCTGCCTTCATCCACATGTTTTTCATGCCCAGAGTTGATCTAATAGTAAAATCTAGTTGATTTCAGCCTAAAAACGGAGCTGTGATCTCAAAACAGGTTCTCATAACAACTTTTCACTTTCTCATTTTCGTTTAGTATATTATCTCTTTAGCCTTATTTTTCACCAAGACGGTGCAAGTTAAGTCCGGGGGATTCCAATTATTACTAAAAATTGTTAACTTGTTTTTGCCTTTACATTTTGAGTGATTTTCATGGATTTCTAAATTGTTTTATCGGGTCAAAAAAAAAAAATTTTCTGAAAACTAACCGTCTCTTTCTATGCCCCGTGACCACAGCTTGAGTGTTTAGCTACAGGAAGATTGAACGAAAAATCCTTTAGCGAATCCACCTAACGACGCACCAGAGCTCTTAGATATTTGAGATATTCAGAGCTACTCCGCACTTAATGAATTTAACATTCTCATCTTTGGGCTTTGTATACTTTGAATAAACTCCTCTTTCAAACCTGATGCTAAACGTTCTAGTGAGTTGTGTCCCTTTTTACTATTTCTTTCATTTAAGATTGGTTTAAGGTTCGATGAAATGAGAAAAAAGGGGCAATAATTCTAACTAAAATGTTGAGTCCTATTAAATCATGGAGAGTTTTCCATTTATGCTTACTATAAAAAAGAGTAAAGAAAGAAGAAACGAAAGAAAATGTGATCGATAGAAAAAATAAAATGACACCCTAGAAAATAGTGAAAAGTCGATTCTCAAAAAAGATTTGATGGAAAAAATAAAACGATACCCTAGAAAAGTAGGAAAAAATTAGCCTCTAAAGCAAAAAGAATAGAATAGGGAGTAGAATTTTACGAAGGTCTAAGGTATTTAGGAACATGATTCGGTTGAGTCACTTTTCTATTTATCGATGTTCTCTTGATGAGACCGTACACTTAGATTTAAGGAGTATGCATCGGAGATTTCAGATCATTTAGGTAGACTGTGGATTTGAATCGTAATGGTTACCAAGCTTTTGCCTTAGTACGTGAAAGTTCTCTAACTCGGTTTTTCATGGATTGTGAAGGTAAGGTAAGAGATGTTTATGCACTGTTTCTATGTTTTTCAAACTTCTTCTCAGTTTTTAGACTTGTTAGCTCGAGGGCGAGCAACGTTTAAGTCCGGGGGAGTTGATATACCGTATTTTTACATGTTTTTACCTTAGGTTTTTATTCAATTGTAGAGCTTTTTCTGCTTTTCTTTATCACAAAGGGTAGTTTTATCGTATTTATAGTGTTAAAAGTCATTTCATGTCGAACAATGCATTTTGGAGCAAAGGTTAGTTTTTGAATAGTTTCGATCCATCAGAAAGATCATCCAAGATGGAAACTTTACCCTCAATGGATTCTGATGAAATATGAACAGGAACTATTATTTTGAGATAGCTTTCAAATAGAGTTAGTTTCACAGAAATTGGATCACTGGATTAAAAGTTATAAGCATTTTAGTGAAGACTAGTCTGTTTGCCTTGAAGCTCGAGTGAGCCCATAGTGAGTTGTGGCCGGGTTTTGACAAGAATGGAGCACCAACCAGTGCCACAAGCTTCCCTGACCGGTTGGAAAGATGTTTACACCGGTCTAAGCCAAAAATACACCCTAAACCGGTCCCAGCCTATTTAAGACCCCAACTTAACCTAAACCGACTTTTCTTAACCTAATGCTATATATACCAGCTTTTAGCTTTTTGTGAGAAGAGAGCCACCCTATTAGCATGAAAGATATATTAGAAACAGAGGTATCTTTTCCTTAACTCCATTGGAGATTCCAATCTCAAACTTTGCCTTTGGGAGATAGATTCCTACTCTTGTATCATCATAGAGAAGTTCTATAAACCCTTATTGTTTTTAATACTATTTGAGATGTTTCTTTTTGATTTTGATTGTTTTTCACCTCTTTCCATGTTTGAGTAGTCACTTGTTAGGTTTTAGATAATCAAAGAATCCATGACTTCATCAGTTTATCAAATTGATGTAAGGAATGGCTCAATAGTTCTTCATCTTTGCTTGATCTTAATATTGTCGCTAACTTGATCACCTAGTTATTGTTCTTAGGAAGATTTAGATTGCAAAGGCTTTTAAATCACTGGATCTAATATTTGATGGAAAAACCAATATATAGGCAACAAAAGTGGATCGATAAAGATTTGTGAACAATTGAGTCTTGAGCGAGTTAATGCGTGTCTATTTACTACAGAGCGTACAAAAGACGATGCTTCTTGGTATTTAAGCATAGAATCTCGAACCTCGGAAGTGGAGAGGATTAATATATGTGACTTAAGTTCTAGAACAGTTTTTAATACTTCCCTGAAAATTGGTATTCTTAAAATCATGTTTTCAATAGATTTATCTACTGCCTAGCGCTTTTGATCATTTGAAAAAATCCTTAGTTTTAATTAGTTATTTTCATTTTATTTTCTGTTCCATTTAGTTTAGTAACCAAAAAACCAAAAAGTTATATTTTACTTAAGGTTAATTTGAATCCTGATAAGTTATAGTGCATGCTTAGTCTTCTGTGGATTGATACCCTTAACACTACCACATCGCTGTGCGCTTAAAGTTGAGTGATATACTCATTTTGGGTGAAGCCTTTTACCCCCATCACTAAGTAAATCAGTTACAGCAACCCTTGGTCCATCATCTTAGTTCATCGTGTATTTCAATTTTGCATCATTATATTTATGTTTGCTTTCATTATTTATGTTTACTTCTTTCAATTAAGTTTTTTTATTTCCTTGCCTTGCTTTTGTTTAAGAGAATCTTAAGAAAACCAAAAGACATCCCCTACCTTTCTTATTTGCTTGGATTAGACCTTAAACATGCATTACCAATGGTTAAATCTATCTAGTTAGGCAAGTTGCTCTTTGGGGTTCGATCTCAAAGCACTACAATAACATATCCGTGCACTTTCAAATTTGGTGATTGATAGGAAACAAGCATATAAATTTTAAAGCTTCGTTGTCATTTTGTTTGTAAAAACCATCAAGCAACAAGTTTTGGCGTCGTTGCCGAGGAGAACGGTTACTAGTTTTAGTTTTTATTTTGGGATTTTGTTTTTTTTAAGACTAAGTTTTTATTTTCAAGTATCTAACTAATCTCTTTGTGTCCGTGTTTTTTGCCTTGTTTCGAGGGAATGATTCGCCAACTACAAAGAGATATGGACTAGGGATAAGTCTGTCACGAGACTATATGTGATTTTGATACACCAATCACGAGCGAAATGAAGATAGGTACAAGAGCGCCTTCATTGAATCTACCACATCATGAGATTAAATCAAGCCTCATCAACATGATATACGACACTAAATTCTTCGGTTTGGACACATGGAGAACCCCATCGAACACGTTGATAAATTTGAAAGATTATGCGATACAGCTAAAATGCAAGGGATCCCTAGAGATTACGTTAAGCTATCCCTATTTTCCTTTCCATTAGGAGATAAAGCTTCAGAATAAGAGAAGACCGTGGTTAGTTATTATATAATAACTTGGATAGAGTGCAAGAAGAGGTTCCTTGAAAAATTATACTTGCATAAAAAGACTACATATTTCCATAATAACATTGTTAACTTTGAACAAAGAATAGGAGAAACACTTGGGGAAGCTAGGCAAAAGTACAACGGGTATGTGAGAAATTGCCCTCACCATGGTTTCATTCCAGGAAGCCTACTTAGAATCTTCCATAGAGGCGTGCATCAACACTTTTGACTAGCCATTAACACGGTCAGTAACAGAAATTTTCTAAGCCTATCCATGGCTCAAGGAGAAAAATTAGTTTTAAACATAGCTAAAAGCTATTATGGAGAAGAGAACTTTGGGTTTCAACCAAGAGTTGAAGATAAGCGCCTTGAAGAAATAAATGCTAAGGTTGATCTAATTGCAAAAATGGTGCTTGACCAAAAAATAAGGTGGAAATGAATAAAAATTTCTTCAACAAACAAGAAGAGATTAGTTTTTTTCAAGATAACTACCATGGGTGCTATTCTCAAGTCTCATGAGTAAGTGTAAGCCTCATGCCTTTGATGGTGTGGGAACCGAAATTCTCACTGTCAATGTTTACGTGGTTCACGGATTCTTTGTGGCCAAAAAGCGATGAGATCAGATGATGTACACGAGAAATAGGCTAAAGTTACGAAACTTTGCTGCGAAACGAAATAAGACAAAAAGTGTGAGTAAAGCAGATATGAATAAAGATTGCGATATCGAAATTAACATGATTCGTATGACGAAAGTAAGATGAAACAAGATGAATAACGTAAGTGAGATTGATACGAAACAGGTTGCGAAACTAAATGCGTATAACAGTGATAAGATAACAGGATTCGTAAGAAAAAGTTTAAGTAAACAGGATTCATGACGTGAAACAGTATGAACACGAAAGTAAATTGTAGATCAAAACGTGAACGAATATGAAGAAAAATAATCGAAAGACACATTTAACGAAGAAAGGAAAAGGGATCTTATTCGAATTCGTGTTTGAGCATACGCAACCGGTGTTTAAGCCGTGGCCGCAAGAATTGTTGGCGAAGGATCCCTAGAACTACAACGTAGACTCGTAACCTAGTTGAGACGCAGCTCGCTGACGAAACAAAGTAAGAACCCTAGTTTTCTAAGTGCTTGTGGTGACAAAATTGTGTTTTTTTTTATCCTTCTCCTTCGCACCCTTTATATAGGTCTTCGTGGGCTTGGCTCGTTTCCTTTTTCATCCCTGATTCGTGCATATCTTCTCATGGAAATATTCCTTTTCCCCGATTCGCATATATTCTTTTCGAGATCCTTCTTTATCTTCTCGAAACTTAACATTTTCTCGAAACCCTAGCAAACCATCATCATAAATGGGCCAGTTCTCGCCCAAAATCGTAAATGGACTATTATCGCGATTTGGGCACTTGCAGGCCATTTCGCGGCTAAGTGATTTTGACGATTCCTTTCGGAGAAACCGTTTCTCGTAAAACCAAACGATAATAGTTTCGTGGAACGATAAGACTAATCGTATAGTTTAGACTCTTCTGGTGCTTAAGATAATAGTCATCATTTTATACGATCGATACAAAATCCCACGGAAAAGATGAATCCTCAAGATTGTCATTACGACGGTTTGACAGGAATTCCAATCGAGACGAAATGAGAGATGATCAAATGACGATTCGAAGGAGATGATGATTGGATAGGACGTGGTTTGGTTCACGAGTAACGGCCAAACNTGGTTCGATTCACGAGTAACGGTGAAATGTTGTCCGGGTCTTAACGTCAATGGACGTCAAGACTAAGCGTTGGTAAGCCTTGGTCTTGGCGCCAAGACAGACTCTTTGTCTTGGCGCCAAGACCATGCCCCGGTCTTAGACATCAATTGGTGCCTAGACGTTCTTCTGAAACATATGCGTTTTCCGATGATCACGGAGGTTTCGTATCGTTCCGAAGTTCATATTGCGAGGTCTCCGCGAGTTATCTGTAGATTGTGGATGTTAACTTTAGCATTCGGGTGCCTCAGTTGTTTGCGGATGGATAGACTTAGTGTGAGATCGATCACGATTGATTATACTCGCAGCCTCGAAACTTGGTCGAGAAGAGACGGCCAGGATGATAAGACTCTCGAAGCTTGAGGATATCCTTGCGATTCTTGTTTTCGTAGGTAGAAACAACGTCTCGGTAGTCCTTTTTAGGCATCGATTTTGTTGTGACCATTTTTGACCCCAATAGTTAGCCCCCCAGCTCGCGAGAACCGTTGTTCTTGCGAGCTTGAAAGTGCGTTCAGGAAGTTAGGCGAAATCGATGGCTAAGAAGTCCGAGGATAAATAGTAAATCTTCTTTTCTTTAAGTTAGTGATGTTAGTTTCCATGCTCTTCACTTAACCATTTCCACAAGAACTATTCACAAGGTAGAAAATCTTTCTCCCTCTTCCACTTTTCTCTCCTCTTTAGTTTCATGACACCAAATGCTCAAGTTCCAACAAGTGCTTCGTCTTCGGCCGCTTCTTCTAGGAGCCGAAGAGCTCGGGAGAATGACGTGGTGCCAAAAGTTGAATTTTCGGCTCTCATAGTTGACCCCGAGGAAGCCGCGGCTTATTGGCGAGATATGTGTAATGTAGAACCCCCGCCTCCCGAGTTTCCGCTTCCGCGGAGACCGGGGAAGAAAGATATATCGAGCGGGCCGAGTGAGTGCTGCAAGGCCTTTCTCGAAACTATCCGTAGGTTTTTCAGAATCTCGACGGAAGTTGAGTTCCGGATGCTAGTTGCCGGAGAAGAAGCTGACTCTCTACTTGACGCATGTGTTGGATTGTTTCCTATGGTTCCCTATTCCGGGAATCATAATGCGGTTCTTAAACCATTTCGTCCTGCCGCTAAGTCAGCTCCATCCCAGTGGCCTTCAGCGTCTCATTAGGACCCTGTATTAAATTACGAGCATGGTTTGAACCTCAACGTCAGCCACCTTAGGGCCATGTTTTCTCTAACGAAGACGAAAACGGAGGGCATCTACACCTTCAAGCCTAGAACTAACATGGGGGTAGTCGAGGGGACGAAGTCCCACTTCCACGAGTGGCGAAAGAGATACTTCTTCATTCGCCGAGATAGCGCCTCTGTAGAGGACGAATTTATCTCCACTTTTTTAGTGTAGTTGGCGTGAAGCGGGTATCGCTTCCAGTTACCTTGATCGTTTTTGCTCGCATTCTAATGCTTTTTGACTTTTTTATTGTTTTGCAATTCGCGATCCTCTTCCTCCGTTTCCTGCTGCCACGTTGACCGTCCGGGATCTTTTGAAAATTGACCAGAGCCATTGAAATTACTTTTTTGCCGAGTCGGGTTCTCCTTGCGGTAGACTGTCACAAGGCTCGAGCTAATCCCGAAACGGTCGTCGAAGAAGAAGCGGAGCTAAATATGGATGATTTCGTCCCATACGAACTACCTCCCAAGAGGCGACGGAGGAGATACCCAAGGAATGCGGGAACATCTAACTAGAGGAGCGCCGCCGGTGGTGGAGTAGAGCCGTTCGATTGGCCCGAAAATCTTTTTGGCGACAACGCGAGTCAGATGCCGTCCTTGGAGGGAGCGGTTAACATAAGCGAGTTTCTCGCCAATCTCGAAACTCCGGATGATCAGTCTGCGGAGGACTCGGGTTACCTGAACTCGGCGGCGTATGCTGAAGCCTCGCGACAGTACATGGCGGTGAGTCTACGACCGTATGGTTAATTTTCGTTGATTTGTATGGTGTTATCCTAACATTCTCGAGTTGTTTCTCTTTTTAGATGTTAGGGACTCCACACAATGGACGAGGCTCTTAAGGCGAGTGATATTGAGGCTAGGACGACCAAATTTAGAGTGAGAAAGCTCGAAGACGAGAATTCCCCCCTTAGGACCGAGGTTAAGGGGATCCGTCGTCGCGAGGACGATCGGGCCTCGTAGCTCTACCGTGCACGCAAGCGAGGAAAGCGGGAAGTTGCTGCGATCGTCGAGGAGCTCTCTCGCAGGCTCGAGGCTGACCTTGCTGAGTACCGAGATGCTCAACAATCCTTTGGGGAGTACCGCGAATGCCGCAACATAGTGGGTGCCCTGTAGTACTCCTCGCTCCCAAGTTTCTCCTACAAAGCCGAGATGGAGAAGAATAACAGCCGTATTTGGAGGTGTGCCTATGTCGGGCCTTCAATCCCTCTGATTGAGGAGAGGATCCGGGGTCATTTGGCCCCGATTCCTGTTTCTCCAGATTCGAAGGAAATTGCGAGCTTTGTGCGACGAAACGACGAGGAAGTGACCCAGATGCCGAGTTTTCGAGTATCCGGGGATTTCCAGCTTAGTCACGTGTAGGGGGAAGAGTCCTTGGCCATTGCGTGTAGCAGCTTACGCTTACTTAGGCCGCTTGTATTTATGTTCAGAATGATGAGGCTGTATATATATTTGTGTCGTTCTGGCGGTTCTTATGTTAGTGAATGGTAGCATTTTTCGTATGGGTTTTGTGATTTGCCATAAAGTAGATGGAAGAATACGAGTTGTCATCTTGTATCTAACTCTTTTTTGTTAATCGTTCTGTGTGTTGCTCGTTTTAAGATGTTGCAAAATTCCGTAAAGTTTTACGGGCGTTTTGATAGGAACGAAGAGACATGGTTTAAGATTCTTGTATCGGTTAGATATCATGCTTAAAGATGTTAAAGACCAGTGTGTTGTGTTTAGGGTAAGACCTAGGTTTACTCTCGGTTTAGGGGGTGCGGTGACTAACCCGGCTTACGTATCCCGTTGCGATTTCAACATGATTCCGTACCGATTTAGAGTCCGCGATACGTTCTCGGCTTATACGACTCGTCTGGCCGGAATCGAGTATCTCTCCAGAGACAGTTTTTAACTCGCCAGGAAGTGCTGACCAAAATTTGGATTTCTTTTATATCGCGCTATTATCCTAGTCGGATGTACGAGGACCAATTCGAGAAAGGTCGGATGCGTTTGTTTAAGATGGCTTAAGTACTCCTCGGGGCCAGCGACGAGTGGTGTGAGAGCGAGTGCTTGTTCGTAATTTATAGTTGCAGTCAGACTGTTTTTTGTCGAGTTTGGAATTATGCTTTTCGGAAATTTGCGACGTCTCGCTCCTTTCCAAAAATCTTTCCGTTTAGTAGTGCGATATGTTAAGGGGCATATCTTAGCCAAGATGTGCTTAGATGGACACGGTTTAATCGCATGATTTCCGTTTCCGGGTTATACGATGTTACTTGGGGGTTTCTAGCAAATCGTGGATTGCTATGGTAGCCGCGAAATTGTTTGTGATACGCAGTATTCTTGCGATAAAAGAGTATTGCGAGATTTCTTGGAAATCATACTGCGTTTTCTTATTACCGAAAAAGCTTTAGAAATATCGAGTGCAAATCGGACATTCTAAAATGTAGGAGTACAAAAGTTTACGTACACCCACTCCCCCCCCTTTTTAAAGGAAGGGGACGGCTGAGCTCCTCTTGCGAGGAGCTGCTTACGTACCTCCTTAGAGGATCAAGCCGTCTCGTAGTTCAATTTGTTGTTGGCGGAGTTGCGTCGGCCATTTCAGTCTAGGGACTATGGTTGGATCGACGGTTTCCTTTGACGTCGCGAGTGTTGTGCTATCTAAGGTGTTGGTATCGGAGGTCTGCTTGTTTCCTTCGATCTGAGCCGTTACTTGCGTTGACGATCCTGAATCATTTTTTAAGGAAGCATTCTCAGTTGTTGGTTGAGTTAGCTTTGCGCGCTTTGGATTTACCATGGGTGTTGCTGCGATTTGCCTGAGCTTATGTTCGACCAGGAAGCAAAGTCGCGCCTGTTTTTCGCATCCCCAGATTACGTCGATTCCGTTGGGCGTCGGGAACTTAATCCCCAGGTGGTACTTGGACGGGACTGCCTTCATGGAATTTATCCACGGTGTTCCCATGATCACGTTGTAAATCGAGGGATGATTGACGACGGTGAAGTCAACAATATTTATTACTTCCTTCGCAACTACCGAAAGTTTGATCGACCCGATAGTCATCGATGTTAGGCCGGAGAAGCCCGTGAGCGGTTTCGGCGTCGGTTTGACCTCAGACAAAGCGACATTCATCCTGTTCAGAGTAGCGCGGAAGATGATATCGACGGTGCTTCCTGTATCGATCAGGATTCTCGCGACCTCGAGGTCTCTGATGACGAGGTCGAGTATGAGCGGATCGTTGTGCGGTTTGTCGAGTCCGACAGTCTTGTACTCGTCGAAAGTGATNGTATGAGCGGATCGTTGTGCGGTTTGTCGAGTCCGACAGTCTTGTACTCGTCGAAAGTGATCGCGTTGTATGTGGCATCATTGATTGGCGCAGAGCAGTTTGTTCTTGTCTCAGCCTTACGGTGATAATCCTTTATTGATGAGACAGTGTCGCGAAAGAATTGGGTTCCTCCCATGATCAAGTTTACTCTGCGGCGATTCGAGTCGTTGCCTTTTTTGTCAGGTTTCCTGCCGCGTTTTGCGTCAGTCAAGGCGACATCGCGCGGGAGCACTTTGTCGGTTTCGATTTGGCGGCAGCATCGCTAATCAGGTCTTTAATGCTGCTCACGTCCAAGAGTTCCCCTGCAAGCAGTTTTGCCGCAAGTCTTGCTCCGAGAATTTTGCAGTTCGCAG
>OVAN01004421.1:0-23717 GCA_900406275.1 Anastatica hierochuntica
TGACTAATTCAACCATTTTTTATACATTTTTTCTATAAACTATATATTTTTTACATCATATGCATTTTTATTATTTTTATATTAAATTATATTATAAAAATATTTAGTTTGAAGGATCCAAAATTTCCTTATAATTTACAAAACATTTCAAGTTTTAAAATACAATCTATAATGAATATGTATATTTTAACATTCATCTATACTCATTATCAATAAATTCTTACAATGAAAACTATAGATAATAATGATGTATATCAAGAAAACATGTTAGTAACTTTTGTTAAAGTCATAATCATTAATTATATCTTAACCAAAACAAAATCATTAGTTATATTAAATCAAATTACTAACATTTTGACGATAATTTATCCGCGCATTGCGCGGAGAACCATCTAGTTATACTATATCAAAGTAACTAATTGAAGAATTTTGAAGCGACTACTTCAGCCGTTTAAAATTTTCAAAGTGATGCCTCGTCAGCCCGTATAAAAGTTATGCATAACATGGATCAATACCCAATACATTTCTAACATTTCAAAGAAATAACTTTTGTCAGTTAATGCATACCTTTCTCCTACTCTTCACACTTTATATTATATCTCCATCGATATCTCCTCGTATGTTGAATCCAGCAAAATAAAGCTCATCATTATCATAAGAATAATTTAAATCCTAAATTAGATTCCTCTCATAATACTTTATCTCACTATCATAAACTAAACGAAGATGGTGATGATAAGCCACCATCGAAACTTACTATCTCAAACTCTTCTTGTTGTTGTTGTCGTTTTAGAAAAGGCTTTAATTGGATCTGATAAAATTGATCCAAAACCGAAAAGTCTTTGGGCCACAACCGGCGAGGCCAAATTCGCCACAAAACGTCGTCGTTAAGAAAAAAGAGTTTGTTATAACAAACTCTTTAACGGTTTTTCAAAACAGAGTACTAGAGAGAGAGATACAAAAAGAGATACAGAGAGAGATTCAAAGGGAAAGAGTTCAGAGAGAGAGAGAGAGAGGGATTCACGGCGGTTCTGCGGTGGATCTGAGGCTACTTCCTCTTCCGGTTGGAGTTGGTGCTAGCTCCGGTGGCTTTACCTTTGCGGCGGCCGTATCCCTTGTTGCTTGGTGGTCCAAGATCGGCGCAATCTCTTTGAGTCCTTAGCTTGCTTAATCACACCTGATTAAGCCAGTTTTGTAGCCACCTGCAAGATAGAAACAAAGCAGTGTGAGTGTTGCTCTCTCTAGTGTTGTAATCCTCTTGAATATACCAACTTGATCTAGTGAGAATCATGGAAGTTTTGTTCTTCCCCCGGAGATGTAGCTATGCGAACTCCGGGTAAACAAANCTTTCTCTCAATCTTTAGATCTAGGATCAATCTCAAGAAAAATTTCATTGACAATCGAGCTAAAGAACAACACAACTTAGAGCACAAGGAAGCTCAAGTTGAGGTCAAAACCTCACACTTCTGACAATGAGCCACTGCTGAGATTTACTATCTCAAACTTTGATAAGGAGCTTTAACAGTGACTTATGTATATGGTTTTATAAGCTCGACTCAGGCTGTTGTGTTTTTCAGCTCACTATCCGCACATTCAGAGTGCTTTGATGGACCAGTCGGAGATGAAAGCAGCCCATGACCGTTCCATTTGCTTCTGTCGTCATCGACATGCATGGTTGATCTCCAAAGCATGCAGTCATAGTTAACCTCAATTTTAATCCTCCTGAGATCGACGATCTTTACCTCTATTTATGTTGTCTTTTTTTCTATTTCTTCATTTGTTGAGGTTTTTCCACAGCTTAGAAAATAATAATTTTGAGTGAAAGTTATTTACGTTGGAGGGTTAAAGAACTAATATGTTCTTATACTTTGGGTATAATAGTGTAACTATTACTTTTTATATGCTTCATATCCGATATGATTAAATAAAATATTAATAAAACAAAACTATATTTTTGATTTTCATATTATTGTAGGTACTTTTGAGATTACTCTCGAAAGAGAATCCAAAACCGTGAGCTCATTGCACCTTTAAGTACCAAAACAATAAACCTTTATCTTGTGCTTCCTCTACATGCGAAATTTAGCATGTAAGCATTTTAAAGTCCTAAGCTTAAGTTGTTATTACTATTGATGTTATTGGTTTAATATGATGTTAAGCGGAAGAGCTTCCAACTCATAGACATATGATTAATAATTTTATCTATCACTGTTATGTTACAATTATGATGCTTTTAGTGATTCTACTTTAATGATCAAATTCCCGTTTAGTAAGTGAGCGAAACATTGTGTTTAAAGAAAATGACCCTTGTTGGATTTGTTTTGGTATGGTTTTGAACCCAACCAAATCCAAACTTCCCTAGACTAAAAAGGCTTTACTCCGCATGAGAGAAACTTATCAAAAAGTAATCTTGATTAGAAACACATATGACTAATTTTTTCTATTTTGACTGTCCCCAACACTGAGAGGATGTTGGCGGTCGTCGTACATCCGTCGGTAGCTCTACTAAGCAAAGAACCGCTCATTACCTTTTCTTCGCAAATAACATTTGGAGTTAAAAAATTATATACCACAAATTTGGTATTGAATTCGAATTTCTCTTTTTTATTATATGATTTTGCGTGATACTATTGCCTCCACATTTATTAAAGTTTATTTTTTTCTTACAAAAAAATTGTATGGAAAGATATAATGTGTTTAATTTGTAGAGGGAAGTTGTGAGCTGACACAGAGATTCTTAGCAAAATTTAAAATTTATAATGTCTGATAAGATACTAACAGTCTCACTAACCACAAGTTTATGGCAATGTTATTGTTTTATTTAATGTATCGGTCTACATACAACCAACGATCTAGGCATTAAAATTGAGAAAAGTTTCCCAAGCTAAGCAAAAGGGAGATGGTTATGGAAACTGCTTAAATAAGAAATACAAAAAAATTAAACGCAAAAATAAACAAATAAAAACTATTGGACCATGGGTTTAACTAAAATGAGGATTAATCGGAAGTACATTTTTGAAAAAATTGAAATAACCTTTGTTTTGTAATAATTTACGTAAAATGCCATTGTAAAAAATGTCGCGTTGAAAAAATGAAACGAATGAGCAAATTAGGTATAACAGCATAAATATTTAAGATCTTCGTTTTTATTAAAAAATGGGTCTAGTCATATCCAGAACCAAAAATGACAACACAATCAACATTTTGGAAACATGTTCATTGAAATTGTTTTTGGTGTATTGGTAAGCGTATACTTTCATTTTTGTAGTTTCGATGGTTCGAAAACATTTCAAAAAAAAAAAAAAAAATAAACAAAAACATTATTTAGTTATCATCTAAGGTTCAGGAAATGAACGTCCCATTTTTCGGTCTTGTATTTTATTTTTGTTAAGATGGTATTTTATTTTTGTTAAGATGGATAGATGTAGACCTAAACCTAGTTTTGGAAATTGTTTACAACATATTTTTTAGTGTCAACAAAAAAAAGGGACAAACTTAATTTAAATTCAGATGGTATTAGAGATTATTAGGAGCCTCAGTTCCCATGAGAATATTAAAATATCTTCCTCTTCTTCTTCTTTCCTTAGTCCGTGATGGATGATTAACTTTCGTCGAGCTGAGGCGCAAACTCTTCGGGCAATCTAAATTTCCACACGTCAACGTAGTATTCATTCTTGGATTGGAGGACGTCAAAGTTGTGGTCTCTTTTTCCATTTTCCAAAGGAAATTTAGGGACATATATTTTTTTAAAATTTTTTACATGTTTTATGTTTTTAAAAATCACTATTATGGATAATATAAACTTACATGTACTGGAGAGACTCCATGTCTAGATTGAACTTGAAACTAGAGCAATCATACACATTTACTATTTTAGGACCATATGAAAATGATCAAAACAAATATAATGTACGATTATTCATTTCTACAAAATATATATTGTACTAGGATTCATAGCTTACCATCGCATAGTAAGACCTTCTAAAACCTCAGCAACACAAAAGGGGATTCATATTTGTGGATCTTCTTTAAACTTTCGTAACAACCCCTCAGATGGACAATGGTATGGAATTGATTATAAAAATCAATAGTCATTTGTCCAATGAAGTTGCCATAAATTGTCTACAATATAACATGGAAACCAACTCCATTGTAATTATTTTTACCTAAATAATCTATTAGATATTAAATATAAACAAAATTATTTCATGTCTCTTATGCAAAAACCAGCTTTCCTATTTTTAAACGCCCACCTCTCCGGATGATAATCATCCACCGTGCTTTTGAATTTTTCGCAAGTCACTACCGCTCCAAGCAAATGCACTAGAAAATTTTTATCGTATCAATTAACATTAGTAAAATATATTCAATTTTAGGAAAACCTAAAGCTTTTTACAAATTCGATATTAAATCCTAAATTACCTGGTTTTCCCATTGCTGGATATGGTTTATATAAGATATCATTGAATTTGAAAGGATTGTATGTCGTAATTTTCTTGACTTCGAGAATTTTTTGCACCACCGTGTTTTTTTGAAGTATATATGCTTCTTTTGGGTGTTGAGAATTAGTTTCGATTTTTTTGAATTATATGTTTTTTTGAATTTCATGGACATCAAATAATTGGATTTAGATCTATCCTTCTTCTTTGATTGAAGATGTGGCAAGATCAAGAAATGAAGTGGAAACCTTGGCGCAAATTATTTCACCCTGACTAAAAAATGATTTGACTTAGAAGTAAACAATTGATTACCCCCTTGATTACGATATATTGTTTCACATTTGGACTAATGTAAATGCAACATATTCAATAATCGGGGAGTTAGATTATTCTTCATGTTTAAAGAAAAAATGGAACATGGAATCAATCTAATGTAAATGCAACCTATTTTAACTGTTGTTTTATAATAACAAAAGTTATACTTTTTCACAACAAATGTAAATCCTAAAATTAAAATGCATATTACTATAAATTTTTTTGGAATTTCAATTATTTCAATAATTTGTAGGAAAATAACTTACAGTTTCATCAACCATAATGATCTGGATCTTGACCGCTAAATGGTCTTTGAAGTCTTTCCATAATTTGACGATCTTAACATGTAATGTCTTATTTGTATCCATGGTCATAAGATCTTTAATTTGAACGGTTGTTGTCATTATTGAGTTAGAAAATAAGGGAGATGAAGAGGCGTCTGTTTAATAATATTTTTAAAATGATTTAAACCAGAAAGTGAAAGACATGTGGAAGTTTACTTTTATTTATATATGATAAATTTCTTTCTTGCTTAAATGAATACGTTCGATTAAAAGGCTGACAAGAAAAAAAATAACTTTTTACTAAATATGTTAAAATTGTACGATAAATTGAAAATGGAAAACATATATAAAAACTTAAAAGGATGTCTTTATACTATCATTAGAGTAATATTTAAATTGTTTTGGTTCGAACGTTGAAAACCTAATATTTTTAGATGTTATTTTTTAATAACATAGACATATTTCACCTATGGATAATTTACAAATTTACTACCGTGTAACACACGATTTAAAATAACGTATAACTTCTACTAAAAATATTACAAAATCGTGTCACTTAATTACCTCGTGTTTTTATAAAGGTGGAAAAAGTCTGACAAGAAATGAAATTACATATATATTGTTATGTAATAATATATATAATATAGATGTCTAAATTTCTTGGCATGCAATCATTATTGTCTAACTTAAATATAGTTTTCTCATACGTATCAAATACATTAATGTTGAAAGAATATTTTTGGATTACAAGGTTTGTGGATATTTGTTATATGATATGGATTGACTTTAGACTTTAAATTGTATGTTTTGTTGTTTAGAGATAAAGATTACTCCTTTGTTTTTTTTTAAAAATTATTGACTCGACTATATAAATTAATAATAAATAAACTTATTACATTATATGTTTATGGATTATTTTTTATTGTTAGTTAATGACTTATGTTATAGGATTATAAATTAGTGTCTATATTAAATACTTTTAAAATTTATTCATTTAAAAAAAACTATTCTTATATATATATATATATACCTTGCTTTGATCGTAAATCTGAGACCATAAGCAGATAGATCTCGCCGAGACAAAGCCGTAGCTTCTGACCGCGCCTCAATTGGAGTTCAGAGGCTCTGATAATCGTCGTTTGAAATTTTATGCGATCTAAACGCGCCACCTCACGCGCTGCGGGACCACCGCCACCTGTCATCGGACCACTGCTAGATCGTCGCCAGACCGCCGCCGGACCACCGCCAGACACTGCCGAACTACCCCATACCACCGCTGGACCACCGCCAGACCGTTGCCGAACTACCCCATATCACTGTCGACCGCCGTGAGATCGCAGACCGCCGTGAGACTGCCGCTAGACATCCGCTGACCACCGTCTACCTCAGTCGGGACTGAGTTGGCTCGGCTGACTGAGTCAAACTCGGTTGACTCGGTCTGAGTTGACCCAGTCTGACTCGTTTGACCAGTTGACTAGAGTTGACCGTTGACCGTTGGTTGTTAACCAGATTTGATTGTTAACTTTGACTGGTTGATTGGAGGTGTCCGGTTTGACTCGCTTGGTCCAGTTTAGTCGGTTTAAGTCTCTTTTTCCAGATTTTGAGTTTCGGACAGTCAACTTATCTGTTATTCCATTCTGATTTCAGACTTAGAGACCTTTTGAGCTTCCAAAAACCCAAAATCGCTTTCTCAACTGCTCTTTCCTAAGGCTAAGGTGAAAGCTAGATCCATATACTTCTCAGGCTTTCCTTATTCACTCTTTCTCGCATAGTCTAGCATCAGAACATATTGCTTGAGTTTGCATGGAGTCTTGATTGCTTACTTTTAGATTAATGTTAGGACTAATTTCACATAAAATTTTTATTGGTTTAATTGTCAGATTAGGGTAAACTAGTATTATATGAGAATTACGCAAAATTGATATGTGCATGTAAGGAATGAGTTGATTTTGTGAAACTAGGTCCCGCAGACCGAGGTTACTGGAGGTTCTGATGGGATAGCTCTCGGGTTCCGCGGTTGTGCATTATGTAGGAGGCTTGACAGAGATTGCAGGGACAAAGGCCCGTAATCTCGGAGTCGTGTTTGTAGGCTTGGCGGGGATATGGGGACGGAGGCCTGTATCCCAAAGTCTTATTTGTTGGGTGCGGAGGCAAGTCGATCTGCTGTTACTTATCCCTTTCTGGATCGATAAAGCGTCTACAGGCGGTGTTGATGGTCACTTAAGCGTACAAAAGGAAGCCTCTTCGGGAGGGGGGGGGGGGGGTNTCACTTATGTCTCCATATTATATATTATGTAGGATAGGACTTTGCTTGATTTTTTGGATGCATTAGGTGCCATGCGTGTGCGTGTTTTAGGACTCGATTGCGTGGTTGAAGTGCTTAAGCCGAGTCTGCAGACTTATTGTTGTTCCCCTAACATTCCCACCTCACTGAGTGACTCCCAAATTTCTCACCCCCTCCTCTTCCCTTTTTCCTTTCAGGTGCGGCTAACGAGTAGTTGGAGACACCGGACGGTTTAAGGTGTTGTTTTTGGGATCAACAAAATTTTCATTTGTTTTATTTTCTTTGATATTTTATTTATTTTTTCGATTTAGACTCGATTTATTTTGAGTTGCAAGTTAGGGTAAGTGATACGCCGTTCTCGGTAGAGGATGAGACGGGTGTTATAATTGCTTATGTGCTATTTTATATGAATTAGAGATATTTTAATTCGGTCAATTAAGAGTTATCTAATATCAACAAGATTTAGAAACAAAATCTGTATAATTTTTGTTACAATTTCGATTATTTAAACAAATCATAAAATATATGGTTTAACCTAAAAATTACTATAAATACTGTTACAACCCGTTCAGAGGAATACACATTTCTCTAAACAAAAAAAAATTACACTTACGATTAACCATGACTACACGAATTGCTATGCACAAAGAAGTGAAGCCATTCAAGACGTCGTGGAGGATTCAAGTAAAAGTCTTGCACATTTGGAAAAAATATACCGCCAAAACGAAAGGGAGTTTAGAAATAATTCTACCTGACCGAGAGGTATTGTTTTAAATTTGATCTAATATAACATCTTGTTACTAATATAGTAAATATATGAATAAGTGAAAATTGTTATATGTATTCTATAGGGTACAAAGATTCATTATTCGATTAAAAAGATCTAGTGAGTCGATTTTTAATGTTTCTTACTATAGGAGAATGGAAAATTGTTGAGAATTTCAGATTAACAAATGCTTATGGCCAATTCAGACCAACTCCACACACATACAAGATATCGTTTTTGATCTCAACATATATAATCCTATGCCAGTCTATTTCTGAATCAAACTATTTGTCCTCGGCCAAATTTCCATCGATTTTGAGTGGAAGTCTCAATACAAGCATCTTGGTTGGTAAGTATTTTTGTTTTAGTTGTTATTTACATCTTCGATTTTAAAATTTAAAATGTTAAATATTATGTTCTAATTTTGTAGATGTATAGGGTGAAATCGTGAACGTGGTGAGATTGAGATGTTAAACTATAATAACCAAACAAAAAGAAGCTTGATTTCGAGATCAGAGATGAAAGGATTTTCTTTTTAAAATCGTTTATTTTTTTTAATTTCAATTTTCAAGTTGTGTATTTAATGAATCTTCATATCTTTTTTTTTGATGTTTTTAGTGATGAAAGATTGGTTTGCACTTTGTGGGGAATATTTGCTGAGCATTTCTATGGTACTTGTGAGAAAGAACGTCAAAAGCAACTTATTTTTCTGATATGATTTGCTAAGGTCAAATGTTATCAAGGTAGTTTTTCTTTAAATATATTAGTTACATCCCATTTTTTTTTAAATTCTCTTGACATGTGATAAGTCAGTAATGATAAATTAGTTTTATGTGGTAGAACTATGGAACATATCAAATGCATTTGATATTTCTCAAGTCATTATAAATCCTCAATATTCAGAGATTGAAGAATTTAAGAAAACGTAAGTTTATATGATTCGTTAATTCATACTATTTAATTACAAATAAATATAACGTCTAAACTAATTTTAGTGATTAATTTTTTGTTGTATACAACTTGTTCGTTGATGGTTTAGCACTCACACTCCTTGATAGCAAAACAAGTATGCCAATTTTTTCTTTGAAAGATGAAGACTTTGACCATTTACCAACTAAGATGATATCAAAATTAATTGATGCAAATGAGGTAATGCATAATATCTTTAGTGTAATGCATAATATCTTTAGTGTGGATGCATTATCATTTTTGTTTCCACTTTTCTTTCATATGTCTCTCTTTTCTTGTTATCTTAACATCCGATTAATTTATAATCAATACTATAATAACACTTGGCACTCTCCATATGTTGACACAAACAATTTTGTGTCATGAGATTTTTACACATAACCAAAATATTAAAATTGATGAACCAATCAAAACAAAACATTAATATACCCAATCTAATTATCTGTGAGATTAAATGTGCTTAAATTTTTTGTATGTAAAAGTGTTAAAGTTTCATATTTGAAATCTAATTATTTTAATTAATCTTTATTTGCACTCACAATCTAGCAAGTCGATAAACCATTTTGTAAAAATTGAAAAGAAATTGATCAAAATAAATAGAGAAAAATGACGGCAGATAGAAGCTTTGAATTAAAAGTCCAAACTTATTTATTGAGACGTTTAATCTAATGTCTCTAGATCATTGTCTACCCGTTTAGTTGACAAAGGCATGATGGTTTAGTGTCCATCTCCAAGTATAGATTGTCCTAAATTACATAGTTTAAAACCTTGTATTCACTATTTTTGCTGATTATTATATAAATTAAGTTGAACGGTGAAAGTGAGATGTGACATAATTATTACTCATAAATTTGTGATAGTGTCAGTTAATCGATCAAATTATGTCACATGTCAATTATTTATTTTTACATTTTTTGTAGAAGTAAATTTTCCATTCTATAAAATATAAATATTAAAAATTTTATATAATGAGATCTATCTTTTTGTATAGTACACAATTTCAAATAATTAATATCAAATTTTAAAATAGATCTGTAAAGAAAGGGGATTATAGTTACACAGATTATAATTTTAAAATCAAAGATTACAATAATGTTATCTACATATACATATATCCATATTACGCGGATCCTAATCTAATACATGAAATAAAGTAAGTTTTGTATATATATCTATCATGAACGTGTGGATGCGTGTATGTACATTTTAGGCCACTTAGCTACTTCTCCATAAACCTAAAATTACTGTAAAGAGAGTTAGTTGTAACTCAAAATGCATGTGTCATCCTATCTGGAAGAATGATTTTCAAAAAGGACATTTCCAATATCGAACAACCCTAAAAACAAACAGTAATAATGTAATATAGAAGCTTGATAATTTAGATCATGTTAAATAATTTTTGTATTATAGATTGGGGTTCTTATGTTACTCGATAGATATTTGTTGTTAAAATTATACTCATATGATCGTTGATTCATGATGAATTGATGACCGTTAAATTCATTTAAGTTTGACATGGCTTCTTCTTCTGGGTCTTTATATTCCCAAACTATCTTTTATCCTTACCCACAATGTTTTTGTTGGTGTTTCTTTGTTTGCTAAATGATTGAGTATTGAAGTGGTGCTCTAGGATTAAAGGTGGGATGATCATAATGCTCCGTTGCAACTTTTAAAAATATGGAGAATTAAAAGAGATAAGGCGACAAATATTCATAATCTAACCTTCGAATGAATTGTAGGGTGTTGATTTTGGAAGAAGGCGTGTATATATCCAGTGTTTAACATTGATTTTTGACATACACATGAGTTTAACATTGCTAGTAATAACTTGCCCTAAAAACGGTCCCTCCTGTTCCCTTGGCCACGCTAGAGATGTCTAAGAGACTTGTCTGATCACATCTATAAATACCGAATGAATAGGATAAACTATGAGGTCTCGTGAGTTGAAGTTGAACCAACGAAAGCTGATAGAATATGTCTTTTATACAATTGATTATTAACCAAACCATTTCCAAGGCTGTCTTAAGTTTGACAGCGGTGGACTGGAGCGTATAATGATTAGGTTAATGACAGAGGATCAATAAGGAAGGAAGCTTAAAGTGCAAGGGATTACCTCATCATCAAGTCTTTTGAAATGTCCGTCCTCATCATCATTAAGTGTTGTTTTCTTCTGAAGAAACAATACATTATAGAACGTATCTAACTTCATATTCTCAAACCACATCTTTTTCTTCTTTCCTTCCTTTCACTCTGAAATCATGTGTCTGTAGATACTAGAATTGGAAATTTTTAAGTGTAAGAAACTGAAAAACTTTTTCATGCTTATCCAAATATGAGTTTGTATATATTATCACAGAATCTCTCTTGATTTGTCTGACATGATTTAAATTGTTGCAAAATAAGTTTATAGAATATATATAGACACATTTGAGGTGAAGGAAAGTAGTAACCTGTGAATTAAGGTACTCGATTTTTCTCGCCACGGTCATGGACCTGGAAATATACAAAATACATGAAGCTCAACCTTTTCCGCAAAAGTGGGTCACTTAACCTAAGGGGTAGAGAATATTCAACCTGAATATGTTAAAACTCAAATTATTTATATGGAACTGTGAGATGGAGATGGATATATGATTCAAACCTTCTCAATGTTCTTCATCATAACACCCTTCACCTCATTCACATGAGCGTTAACCTCGATAGGTTTGTTCATCTCCTCAGGATGTTCCACACAATACAACATGTGTTCCTTTAGTGTAGGTCTACGGTGCAACAAAAATTTAAGTTAAACTCGTATGAATCAGAGACTAAAAGAGGAAGGCTTTTATTAAATTTTGTATTCCAAAGACAATAACGTGTTACCCAAAGCTGCTTTAACTCCTCCATGACCATCGTAGACTCCAAATATGTCCTGAAAATTTCACAAAAATAAACAATGTTTAAGTTCGCAGTTCATGATATTCATCACCAAGCACAACCTTTTCAAACGATTTAGATTCTGAATTTCAATTTCCCTAAACACCATAAATTTCTCATAAATATCCTTAATTTTAGATGTTACTGCCTCATAGTCGAATCAAATATCCAATTTGACTCTATAATCACAAGTTGTAAACTTTAAGAAGAGAATTTAAAGTTACCTTGCGACGAAAATAGAGGCAGGGACAACGAAGACAGGGGCGGGGAGACGACGAAGGTGAGGATGCAGTGACTTAGTAGCTTAAGATAAGGAGTGTCGATTAAGATTCAAAAACTGGGCAATCGACTTTTACTTTTATTGGGATGAAAGAGATGAGGCAAAGAGGAAGATGGAATTCAAAGAAGAAGCAAACTTTGATTTTATGGCAGAAGAATATGAGGGTCAATGAAGAATACGAAGAAGACGGAGGTTTAATTAAGGATGTAAGTGAGATTTTAATGGTGATTTAGGTTATGAAAGGGGGAATGTAGGGAGACGGAAGAGTTTTCGTAAGTGAGAGAGGAGAGACGCGACGCTTTTGTAGAAAAGAGGTAAAATTTCCACGTGGCATCTCTAAAGAGCATTTTAGAGAGATGATGTGGATAGTTTTAGGAAGCAAAGATAGCTCCTTTTATATAGTTAGATATATTCTCATATCTAATTGGTAAAATCTTTTGCAAAGTTCTGCAGAAAATGGTATATGAACATTTTAGTTCATTCTTCATCTTTATTCTGACATAAAAAGATGAAAATGTACTCTCCAGACAAGGAAAATTCAAAATATTCAAACTCGAAGGAGTCAATGTTATGTTTTGGTACTCTAAAAATTATAAAAAATGGGAATTCCAAAGAAGATGTTCCGATTCATTTGTCAATGAATAGGGTGCTTCGAGATGTCATTAATAAACAATTGTCTTCCGCAAAATTCTCTTGCAAATAGAACCTCTGACCTGTTTCCATCGGATTCTTCTGGATCATATGTTAGAGGAAAAGGTACTTTATGATAACCATTGGCCTTCATATTATCTTAATTAGACATTATTTTTTTAAAATATTTTAATATATAATAATTCATAGGTCTTGGAGAAGAAGCGACCATAAGTGATTCATCGAGGGAAATTCATACAATCAAGGTTAATGTATTATTTATATTATTGGGCCATAGTCCCAATATATTTACATCTTCAATATTTTATGCGATGAAATGTGGTTAACTAATCTTTATGTGAAAATGTTTTTTCAGTTACAAAAGAAGTTGCTCAATTACTTTCAACTCAAACACAACACTATACATCGGTCAAGCCTTCAACGAGAGCTGCTCTTGGAGACTTAAGTAATATGAGACCAAGAAAAAAAAAAAAACTAGAAGTTTTTCCCACAACTACTCTCACTGATGATATAATAAAGAAAGCTAAACGTCAAACTGTTGGGATGTTGATAGAAATTGCTTTAATTATTTTAACCATTGTTAAATGTTAGTTAATAACTATATGTTTTACTTTACGTACTTCAACACAAAGTTCATTTTCTCAATGTCTATCTGAAGTATATGATAACGTGGAAATGATTGAAGAAAAATGAGATTATTCTGACAGATTTAATGTTTTTGAAGGTGTTAAATTATTTTGTTTCTTATGAATATTTTATTCATTTCAAATACAATTATCACATATAAATTTTTTTTCTAACAGGAGAAGATAATGAGTTTGACGAGACAAATTTATGATTGCGAAAACGAAGAGTTACATTCTCTGTATGACATTTTAGAATTAGATTCAGAAGATGGACAAATTAATGATTCAAAACAAATTCTTCAGATTATTTAAAAATCGTTGAGTCGATTTTTAAAAAGTTTCTACTTCTAGAAAGTTTACGGAGCACTCAACCATTGAATCAGATAAACTCAAAAACATTAACACAAACACCTTGCCAAACAAGAAAAATGGCAACTAAAAGTGCTTCCGTGGACGCTTCATGTTTTACTATGTCTTTATTTATAGTTTTATCAATTTTATAATATTTAAACTATAAATATATTTTGTAAGTTATTTATATCATGACGATCCAATATGGCAATGTCGAAATGTGGTGCTATTATGTGGTATAGTGAACGAAAACCAAGGTTAATGTGGTTCTTGCAAGGAACTATCAAGTTACCGCGTCTCAAACAATCATCAAAAATTTTGTTATGGTTACGTACCAGAGATGATGACATTAGGCATAATTTTAGAGATAATATTCGAGCCTACACCATGGTTTTTGCGTTTACTTCTCTTGGTGGTAATATTGAATGATGTTTGTTTAAAGGACGCGAACCTTACATGTTTCAGACTCAAGGAGCTAAGTATCATTTGATTGGAAGTCTAAAGCCAAACGATGGTGATTATGCCAAATTCTCACAACTTTATATTTTTGATACTGAAAATTAAGTAGACAACAAAACAACCATTATAAGGTAATTAATTTTAATTTTCTTTAATTACTTTCAAATCGTTGTTCTTCTGTATATGGGAATTTTAACAAGTTTAATTTTAATCAAATTGCAGCAAAATGGTGAGACAAGTACAAATTCTAGGCAAAAGAGATTAAAAAAGAATTTATTGAAGCCATCATTAAAATGTTAGATGATGTTAATCCTTATATAGAGACGTTTAGGATAGTCATAGACAGATCTGCAACTTATCTTCAAGAAACATTTCATATGAGAATTATCAATTATCGCATCAGAAAAGATGGTAGAAGGTATTCCATACCTATAACATCAGGAGTTGTTGCACTTATTCCTGGTAATTTGTTTCTGCAAATGCATAGGCGTGATATTATCCTAGAGGAAAAGTCATGGAAACTGCATAAAACAAGTGAAATATCACCTTCTTATGTAGCACTACAATATCCAATTATTTTTCCTTACGGCAAAGATGGTTTTAGAGTTGGTACCAAGAAAGTGTTTGGACTCAACAAAAAGAAGAAGAGAAAAGGTGTTAGTATTTGATAATTCTTTGCTTTTCGCATTCAGGAGAGGGAAAGTGAGTGTCATACACTTTTTCGCTCTAAACGTTTTTTTCAGCAGTTTTCTGTTGATGGTTACACAACCATTAAAGTTAATAGGTTGTCGTATATAAAATATAATCAGACAAGTATAATAGCTACTAATTATGAAAAAATTGAAGAGTTAGTTCAATCAGGAAACACATACATGTTTGAACAAGGAAATCGTGTTTATCTTCCCCTTCTTTTGTTGGTCGACCTCACTACATGCAACAACATTACTATGATGCTATGGCAGTGTGTAAACATTTTGGATTTCCAGACCTTTTCATCACATTTACCCGTATTCCGAAATGGCCAGAGATTACTCGATTTGTTGAGAAGCGAAAATTGAATTCCGATGATCGGCTCGATATCATATGTCGTGTTTTCAAGATGAAGCTAGATTCCTTGATGACAAATTTAACTGATAAGATATTACTTGGGAAGATTGTTTCAGGCAAGTTTGTTAACACTTTGAATCTGCATATTAATTTTTTAATATTTTCACAATACTACATATAATGGTTGTTATTTATGATGGCATATAAAATTTTTGCAGCTATTTACACAATAGAATTTCAGAAGAGAGGTCTTCCGCATGCTCATATACTTCTTTTCATGGATTCCATTAATTAGCTTTATACACCTGATGATATAAACAAAATAATTTGTGTTGAAATCCCAAATAAGTTAAAAGAGCAAGAGTTATATGATATCATCAAAGATTCTATGATTCACGGACCATGTGGTGCAATTAATCCAAACTCACCGTATATGGTTAATGGTCAATATTTCAAGTTTAATCCCAAGTCTTTTATTTATATTTCTTCGGTCGGTAATAATGGTTATCCAGCTATAGGAGGCGAGAGGATACAAATTTTGTTGAGAAGAACGATTTCAAGTGTGACAATAGATATGTAGTCCCTTATAACAAAAAGTTTTATTTCCGTTATAAAGCTCACATCAACGTTGAGTGGTGTAATCAATCTGGTTCTATCAAATACTTATTTAAATATATAAATAAAGGACCAGATCGTGTTAATATTGCTATTGGAAAGGGGGACGGTTATACAAAGTAAATTTTCAGCACAAGGAAAATGCAATGAAATCCAAGACTACTTCCATTGCATGTATAGTAGATGTGTGTATATATATATATATGTGTGTGTGTGTGTATATATATATATATATACATATTTAAACTTATAAGTAAATTTAAATTATAATTTTATATTTTTTGTGTAGATATGTCTCACCTTCAAAGGCTGCTTGGAATATTTTAAAGTTTCCAACGACTTATCGCTCTACAGCTGTAGAGAAGCTTTCTTTCCATCTGTCAGGAAAACAATTGATAGTTTCCAAAGATGATAAAGAGTATGAAACCATTTTGAATAAAATATCTATTCAACGATCTCAGTTTCTAGCATGGTTTGAGTTGAATAAAGTCAGTTCATTTGCTTGAACATTGACTTATGTCTCAGCCGTCAAAGAAGGTATTGATACTTCTAATCGCTTTAGAATGAATTAACTAAACTACAACCATGAAATTTTGAAAGAGAGACATGATGAGTGGATTTCTATGATGACGATTAGAGCAGAAAAATATTTATAATGAGATTTTTGGTGTTGTTTCCAACAATTGTTGTGGAGCTTTTTGTTTATGGATTTGGCGAGACTCGTAAAACTTGTCTATGGAAAATTTTTATGTTGCAATTCGATCGAAAGGATTAATTGTCTCAACATGGTACCAAGTGGTATTGCTTCTCTTTTGTTAGAAGCTGGTAGGACTGCTCATTTTAGGTTTGGAATCTTGGTGAATTGGTCAAATACATCCATATGAGTTTACAACATGGAAAATAGAGCATGGTTCTAAACTTGGTGAATTGGTTAAATTAGCATCTTTGATCACTTGGGATGAAACACCTATGATGAGCAAATTTTTTTGAGTATTTGGATAAAAGTTTAGAGACGTTGTTGGAGACAAAGATAATAAGCCATTTGGTGGAAAGTTATTATTTTTGGTGGTGATTTCAGGCAGATTTTAATTGTTATTAAAGGTGGTGGTAGAGCCGATATTGTTATGGCTTCACTTAATTCATCTCCTCTGTGGAAACATTGTAAAGTTTTAAAGTTGACAAAGAATATGTGGTTTCTGGCAGAAGATCTTAAAATTGATGAAGCCAAAGAGATCAGAGAATTTCTAAACTGAATATTAGATGTTGTTGAAGAAAAAATATCAGAGCTGAATGGTGGGGATGCTTTCATAGAGATTCCAAAAGAGTTTCTTATTAAAGAAGCCCTATAGAGGTAATCACAAGAGAAGTCTATGGAGATCCTAACCTTTTGGAAGATATGAAAGAACCTAAGTTCTTTCAAGATAGGGCCATTATATGTCCTCAGAATGACGGTGTGAAGAAAATAAACGAGACTATGCTAGCTAAACTTGATGGTAAGTATTTATATAGATTACTATTTTTGCAATCTACTTATATAAATTTTAATAAATGTTTGCTTTTATTTCTTTTGTATTATATAACAGGTGAAGAGATTGTTTATCTAAGTGATGATAGTATTCATCCTACGGATTTGGAATCATACATAAATCCTATTTTCACTCCTGATTTCTTAAACAATTTGCACATTTATGGATTGTCTAATCATATCTTACGTCTGAAGATTGACGTCCCTATTATATTGCTTAGAAACTTAGATCCAAAACGTGGTTTATACAACAAAACAAGGATGGATATTACACAACTTGTTGACCACATTTTGGAAGCAAAAGTTATAACGGGAAACATAATTGGTGATAAAGTGCTTATTCCTAAAGTTGTAATTACATCATCATATCTGACATTACCTTTTAAAATGCAACAAAGACAATTTCCCGTATAGATTGCTTTGGCAATGACTATTAACAAATGTCAAGGCCACATAAGTAGGGTTGTTTCTTTTTAAACCTTTGTTTTCTCATGAACAGGTATATATTGCATTGCCTAGAAAAACGTCGAAAAGAGGATTAAAGGTGCTTATTGTTGATGAAGATGAGAAGCCTCAGACGTCTACGATGAATGTTGTGTTCAAAGAAGTGTTTAGTAATTTAGACAATACCAGGATCGAATCAAATTGATGTTATAAGAATTCCCTTTATTTTAATTTTTCTTATTATAATTTAATACTCAATTTATTTTCAAATCAGGATTAATTAAATTTTTTTAAAAATAATTTTGTCAACTTATGTTAACATAAATTTTTGTTTAAAATACAAATCATCTCATTAAAATTTATACTCGTTTGTATATGACGTACAAAACTTACAAATGTAAAATATCGAAATTATGCAATTTATACAATTAAAATTATCACGTTAACACACATATATTTTTTTGACACAAGTCATCAAATTAACATATATGTAAGTGTATATAACATCTACAAAGCTTATACGTATAATTCTGTAGGTTTAAATTATCTCTAAATTTCAAAATTTTAAAAATATATTACTCCGTGGCTAGGTCCGAGTTACATTCTAGTCTATTGCTGAATTGGTAGAAGAAAATTATTAATTAACGAGGAATTGTGCAATAGACCAAAAAGATATTAAAACTCACGTAGACAATCCTATTTTAGAATTACCAAATTGTTAGGTCGTTCACATAAATTTATTATCATGCGATACAATAATATCAACTCTGAATATTATGAAATTTGATGATGATATAAATCTTCTTACATCAAAATTACCTACTTTATTACGATTTATATATTTTTAAACAAAACATTTATACTGTAACGTGGACATTTTTTGAAGTTGAGAAAGTCATAAATATGTGTTCAAAGGTGTGGATGTCAGGGATTCACTGAAAAAAAGTCTCCAAAATTGTTTTTTAAAATTATTTACTTTATTTTGTTAATGAGAAAAAACATATATATAAAATAAGATAAAGCAAATAATATTCACTTTAGAAATATTGTTTTTGTTAGTTATGCATGCGACAAACATCTTCTCATACAACAACTTTTCTTAAAATTACTTCGAAAAAAGTCAAAGATATATATTAGTTCAACAATGGAGGGCTATCCCTTAGGTTGACAATGAGCTACACAGGGGGCTTTGTTTTCGTCTGACCAGCAACGATAGGAATCATTTACGCAATTTCTTGTGGAAAGACCTTTACATGTAGTATGGAAACACGATCCTACTATGATCTTTTTTGATTCTTCAAGTTCTCTAACATTCATCTTTGTGCCTTCACATTTGAAACAACACACACATCAACCAAAACAATTAATGAAAAAAAGAGAGATGATCAATATTATGTTTATGTCAAATCAATACTTACAATGATGTAAAGCAAGGAGGGAGAGCATGAACATGCAGATGAGAGTTGTCTGTAATTTCATTTCTGAAACGATCATGTGGTTGTGCTTTTTTGTTTAAGAGTCTTATTTCAAAAGAGTAAGTATTATGTGATTCTTATATCTTTTGTTATCATTATGTATATATAATAGTGAAATTAAAATGTTCTAAATTATAATGTGTCAACAAATCATTTTAAAGAGGTATTAGATCCCTAGATTATCAATTCCCTATTTATTACTTCATAAAGATTTTTTTTAAATAACCTTGAGCAGATGTGTTATCTAAAAAATGTCATTGCTTGTGTCATTATTGGTTAATTCTCAGATCTAAATATAAACAAACTTAAATTGTTAGACATCTACCATAGACATTAATATTTTGGATCTACCGAAACAATATCTATATTTTAGGATATCTTTACATTTGTAATGTGTACTATGTATAGACAAGGTAGTTACCCGCAACGGGAAAAAAAAATATGAAATATGTTTAAATGTTGTAAATCAATTTTTATTTAAAAAAAATTATAATATATATATATATATATATTTACTAAAATTAATTTTAAATGATTAATATTTTCGCACCGAACCGAAGTACTTCCAAGTATACCCAGATTTTTTTTATGTTACTAAATTTGATCTGAAACCGAATGAAATTGAATCGAACCTGTCTTGAACTTTAAAAATTGGGCTACACTTTAAGCATATGAAAACACAAACCTGAATGGACTCGATCAAACCCGACCTAAAATCTGAAACGTCCAGGCCTACTAACACTCTCCAAAAAAACTATTTTCTTTTTTCAAAAAAAGCACAAAATTTATTTTTTATAGATAGAGGGAAAAATAGTTATCCCCACACATTACTATATTAACTTTTTGACGAAACTGCTTATTCTACACAAAAGTTTGATTTTAAAGCCAAAACTACACCGCTACTTGGAAGAAGTGCAAGCGTACATCTATCGGGTTGAGAAATTACAGTTACACTCCTTTTGAACAAAAAAAATAAAATAAACAATTACCATTATGACCTTCGCGCGAAATCAAATTTCTATAGAAGTATGACTATAGACTCTACACGAAGTCTAAGTTTTATGTATTTCAGACTTCTTTGAGAAGTCTGAAACTGAATAAATTAATAAATAAAAATAGTAAAAAAATATTTTGTTAAAATTTTGATTTACAAAAATTAAATGTAGAATATTTTTATTTTTTTTTAAATTAAAATTTCATAAAAATTAATTAAATTGAATGATGTTTAGTTACAATATATCTAAAACCCAAAAAATCAGACTTATTCAGACTTCTTAAAAAACTGTGAGAAAGATTAAATTAGTAAATTTAACTTTAAAATTTGGAAAAAATTAATTTACTAAAACTTTTACATTAGAAAAGTAAATATAGACGATTTTGAATTTTAGATATTAAAATTTTTAAATATTAATGAAATAAAAAATATGGAAGGTGTTCTAAACCCCAAAACATGTTATCCAACATGTTATACAATGGAACATTTACATATAACTTTAGGGTTAGTTTCAAAGTGTACAAAATTCATATATGAAATTTAAAATTTGAACATATGTGTTTGTAGTGTGCATTATTTAACGAATTTGATGTTCGTAGATGTTTTGTTCAAATAATTTCACTAATAAGTGAAATTATTAGATTTAGGGATTCCTTAGACTTCTTAACTTTGGGGTTTATCAGACTTATCGAAGAAGTCTGAAACATATTTAAGAATAAAATTTAATTTAAAAACCCATGTAGTTTAAAGTTTAAGGTTTAATGGGGTAGAAATTTGTTGGAATGAGGTTATGAGTTTGCTTCGAGAGTCTAACTAACTATAGGATAGTCTACATATATATTGGATTGTGCAAATGTCCAAGAAAACAAGAGAATGAGCTACATTTGACATATGAAGTTGGATATTAGGTATTATCTGTAGGGTTAGATCTAGAATTTGTAAATTTGTATTTCATAATGTGAAATTTACACATAATAGTTAGCTTGTGACCATGTTAAACGAGATTGATATTTTTTATAAGTTTTATATATAATATGATGGTAAGTAAGTAGTAATTACTAGATTAAGGTTTTCTCAGATTTCGTTAGCAGTCTGGATAAAGTAACCTCAATTGAGAATTTACCCCAAAATATAAACGATATTTACCAACCTTAATTTGTAAAAGTCATTATCAACTCTCGTTCTCTAAAACGCAAAGATTTTTTCTCTCTCTAAACACTTCCTACTCTGTAAAACTCTGTCACCGCTTCATCTTCTTCATTCTGGTAATTACTTCTCCTCAGCGTCTCTCTATTTTTTCTTCACAACTCTATTTTACTGTAGGTCGAATTGCCGTCTTCGTCGTTGTCAACCTTTTCTTTTAGCAAAAGTTTCAAATCTATTTGAACAAAGTAGTTTTTTTAAGTTTTTTTCTCCGATCTAAACAAAAACAAGAATTTTTACTCCTCTTGTTTCAATTCTAAGCTAAAGACTTCATTTTTCTGTGTCATTTCATATCTAGACTCTATATGAAGTCTAACATTATACTCTATACAAAGTCTAACATTAGACTCTATACAAAGTCTGAAAGTAGGCTTGTTCTGATTCCTCTCATGGCTAAATTTTGATCATTGTTATTGTTTTATGTTAAACAAGATGGGGCGATTCAGTGAAGTTCCAACATCGAGTAGTAGTTCACACGGAAGTATGAGTTCCAGAGGTCCATGATCAGGTCATCCCATGGATTCCCTAAAAAATGTTTCTGCAGTCTGGACCCTATCACGCGAACATCCACCACTGTCGAGAATCCGGGAAGAAGATTATATGGATATCATAACTATCGCATAACGCCTTCCTCTATTGTGTGTGTAGTCCAATTTGTTCCAAATTATATTTTTAATGGGGCTGTATAGGATGGTGGCTATCATATATTGGAGTGGTGGGATGAGGCTATGATGGAGGAGTTTTTGGACTGCAGTCTGACTGTGGGCCAGCTATGTAAAAAAATGGATCACATCCTTCTTTCTTATGCTGAAAATGTGTTTGTTACCAAGCTGGAAGAAGATGTCCATAAAATGCAAGCACAAGTAGCTCAACTAAAGGAGTTGTTGACTGAGAAGCAATCTAGAGAGATGAAGTCTGGCGTCGAAGTCTAGAATCTGATGTTGGCTGGTGTTATTGTTATCGTCTTGTTCATCTCTATTTGTGTTGGTGATGATGCTAGATTTCGCTAGGGATTAACTCAATTTCAAGTTTTAAATTTATAAGCCTTAATCACTAATAATCCCCACTAACCGCAAGTATACGACTATGTCGATTGTAGTATTTAAGGGTCAAACCCACGAGAACTAGAGATTCAAGCACTAAGAATATACAATATCTCCTAAGCTAAGCAAATAAGAAGGGGGATAAAGTGGCGACACAAAGATATTAAAGAAAATGCAATACAACCTAAACACACTAAACAAGACTTAAGACGATCGAGAAGTGGAACTTGGATTGGCCATTGAGAAGGGGTAATCAAGTGGCTTAATAACAACAAAGGAGTCAAAAAAATAACTAGTCTCACAACCAAAGAATAATTACTAGCCTAATCCACTCTCGTGACAATAGGCCATTTCCATATTGATTACATTCACTAAACTTTCGTTTGTTGCAAATGATAAATCAATTAGGAATCATTAAGAGCAAGTCCATATAGACACTAAACTCCCTAGCAATCAAATCCTGTTGGCTAGGCTAAGTTTAGCATGCTTTAGGTTCTCCTAGACATTTCATCGAACACCTCTCTGGCGTGAAATGTATACATATCAAGATCTAGTTTTTATCCTAGATCTAGAATTAAGAAAATCTAAACCATAGATATCTAAGTTCATTCTATCCTAAGATATCATTATCTAACCACCTAATAACTCCCTAATCTACCAATCGAAGATCCAATGTGTTCTACTCACTAAGACCCATGGAAAACCAAGAAGTGTCACAAGCTTCTTGAAAATCCATGCTTGAAGTGAGAAGAGATGATTGAATGCAAAAAAACACAAAGAGATCCAAGAAAAGTCCTAACTTTGTGAGAAAGGAAGAATCTTGGAAAAAGGGAGAAACTTGATGAAGAACAATGGATATAAAGAGAGGACAAACACATGAATGATTTAAATAGATTTAAGCATAAAGTATTTAAAAATCTTTAAATCAAACTTAAAAACATGAAGAACACACAAAAAACACTAGGTTAGGTAGTTTAAATGTTCTTGATGGCTAAGAGGATGCATTTATACTAAAAAGGGGGGGGGGGGGG